>PVKA01015088.1:0-50832 GCA_004027165.1 Ctenomys sociabilis
TAATCGTAGTTTCTTTCTTGGTCTGAGAAGTTTTTGTGACATTGTGTTCAATTTGTAAACACTTCTCAAGGTATAATACTTTTTAACTAAATTTTACTTTTAAAAAGTGCTTAGGGGACCGGGGAGATGGCTCAGTGGAATAAGCGCTTCCCTGGCAAGTGCAAGGGTCTGAGTTCAATCTCCGGTTCCGCCAAAAAAAAAAAAAAAAAAAAAAAAAAAAGTGCTTAATAGATATATCACTCTAGATCTGTTAAAAATAAATTCCCTTTATAGTACATTTACATTCTTTTCTTTCTCTAGCACAGTGCATAGAAAGTGTGTGTTGAATAAGTGAATTTATAGAAAGATAGTCTGAAATTTGAATATTGATTAATGTCTGGAATTCAGATTTTTCTTAGTTTAGTTTTCTGTATATCTCAAATTCTCTATTAATATATGTATTTCTCTCATAGCCAGAAATAACACAAAAGACAAAAATCATGCAAGCATTTTTGAATAACAAAATCAAAACTAAGGTTATTGCAACTCATTAAGAAAAATATAACTGCACAAAATGAATGAACAAAGTCTTTAAACAAATTCTTTAACCAGAGCATTGAAGTGATCAAACTACATAAAAACAGGAAAACTTTTGGATTGATATGTAGCAATAAAAAATGTCAAGTTAAGAATTTTGGGTGCAAGATATCATGTCTGCATCTTGTCCTCTGAATGACTACCACGAAGACAAAACATGCAATGTGTTAATTATTGTAACTGCCTTACTAACCTATTTTGAAACTGTTTTATTGCTATTTTATCTTTTTTTCTCATTAAAATGAATAAAACAATAAAAAAAACAGTGGGCCTGCCAGTTAGCTCAGTTATTTAAGCGTCTGCGCATGCAAACACAGTCAGGTGCAGAGGACCATGGTTCGATCCCCAGCTCCATATGCCTACCAGACCACCTGTAAGGCATCCTGAGCCAAATAGTTCAGCAGATTAAAGCACCTATAAGCAGGCACAGGGGCTGGGGGTTCAATCTCCAGGCCTGCCATGCTGGCTCCACCCCCAGGGCACCCTGAGATGGCAATTGAAACTGGGCGTGGTGGCACATGCCTGTAATTCCAGCTCTTGGGAGGCTGTAAACAGGAGAATTACTATGTGTCAGATCTAGTAGTGAGACCCTGAACACCCTGTAGACACTTCCCTAAAATACAGAAATACAAAACTGGATGTAATATGAGACCATAATATTAAGTGAATTAATCAGACATACAAGCTTAAATATCACTTGATCTCTTACATATCAGAAATCCAAAGTACAAATGAATAGTGAAATGAAAGTCAGTGGGTATTAGGGCAATAGATCTTTCTCAGATGGTAATGTAATCAAGAGGTGGAGACAGCGGAGGACAAAGGGGTAGAAAAGGAAATTAGGATGTTTTACATATATGTACCAACTCCACACAAGGAATGAGAATATTATATACTGCAAACATGTCTAAAAAATTCTAAAAAGAAAAGATGCATAGTGTAATTTAATAGATGCAGAAAAATGTTTTCAATTTAATGCAGCACCCCTTCATGATCAAAGCAGATACAAAAGATCTTACCTTGAACTGATAAAAAGCCATAAATGAAAACCCACTGCCAACACTATACTGAATGAGAAAAACTGAAATAATTATCTTTAAAATGAGGAATGAGGCAGCCAGTGCTGTTCAATAAGGTGCTTGAAACTAGTCAGAGCTATCAGGCAAGAGGAAGTAAGAGATAAGCACAAAAAAAATGTTGGATAGTCCCTACATGCAAATGATAAAATTTATTTACACAACCAAAATAAGTCCAGCATAGACCTTTAAATATGATAAATTCATCAAAGTATGGGGATATAAAATCCATACACACAAAAATCAGCAATGTTCTTGTATATTCATAATGAATTCCCTTGAGGAAAAAAATGAGAAGAAGAATAGTTTCAAAAAACTGTTAAATACTCAGCAGCAAAAAACTTAGGTGCACAGTCTATAAAATGTAGTGTATTGCTCTGATTTCGGTATTTATGACACTGGAAGTATACATAGTAAAAATTTGCCAGTCATTATTTCTGAACGATTAAGCTTTAAAAGCTTTTTCCACTGTGCCACAAAACTGAGGTGCTCTTATAGCATCCTGTAGTCTCTTTTCTTAACAGGAGAAAATTACTGATGGTTGTTTTACGTTCTTTTATCAGTGAGCATAGATAATATGGAATGTTGAGGTTCATTTTGGTAAGATGGTCAGATGGTCAAAAGGGAACAATCTTCTTGCCATTCCATTACCTCCTTCTCCACTTCCTTCTGCTCCCTCTGATCCCTTGATACATCTCCAAACGCCTAGCTCCTAGTTTGTTTCTCATGGAAGAGAAAACATGTGGAATTTAACTGAGTTTGGCTTGTTTCATTTAACATAACGGTCTTGGGTTCCATCCATTTTCCTGCAAATGTCATCATTTCATTCATATTTATGCTGAATAATAATTATTCTGTAAATATATTTTTTATCAAGTCACCCATCAGTGAGCATCTAGCCTGCTTCAATAGCTTGCCTATTAATGAATTGTGCCACTGCAGACCTGTTTCCCAGGCATACATGTTGAGTTTAATACTTTTGGGAGTACACCGAGGGGGTATACAGCAGGATCCTATGACATTTCTGTGTTTATTCATTTTGAGGAATCTCCATACTGACTTCGACGGTAGTTATACTAGCTTACTTTCTCATCAATAATTAAGAGTACTCGTTACTTCATTAGTATTCATTGTCTTAAGTGTTCTTGATGATAGGCATTCTGCCTAGCATGAAATGGAATTTCAGTATTGTTTTGATTTGCATTTCTTCAGTGGTTACAGACAGTGGACATCTTCTAATGTGGTCATTTGAGCCTCTTCCTTTGAGAAGTATCTGCTTCATTTGCCTACTTTTGGTTGGGTGGATTTTAAGTTCTTTAAAATTTCTAGATATCAAGAGAGTAGATATTAAAGATTTTTCTCATGCTGGAAATTGTTCTTTCACTGTTTTTTTTTTTTATTTTCTTCATTTGCTGTGCAGAAGCTTTTCAATTTAAAATAATCTCATTTGCTGGTTCTAGGTATTAACCCTTGTGTTTCTGGAGGCCTAGTCAAGATGACTTTGGCTATTATTCTCATTTCCCTTGTACTATCTTCCAGCAGTTTCCATTCATAACTTCATGTCTAGGTCTTTGATCCACTTTGACTTGATTTTAGTTCAGGGTGAAAGAGAGGTCTAGTTTCAGTCTTCTGTATATGGGTATCCAGTTCTCCCAGAATCATTTGTGTGTGTTTTCTCCAGTGTATATTTTTGGCCTCTTTGTAAAAAAATCAAATAGCTCTAGGTATGGGGCTCATTTTGTGTCCCTTCCATTTGGTTTTGTTGCTGTGAGTTTGAAATATTGTCTGAAAGTGATGTGATGCTGTGGACATTGTTCTTTTTGCACGGGAATGCTTTAACTATTCTTTTTTAAATATTATATGATTTATGGGTTTGTTTTTATCTAGTTCTATGAAGTATGATGTTGATGTTTTAGTAAGGATTGCACTGAATCAGTAGATCACTTCATAATATGGCTACTTTCATAATAGTGGCTCTTTTTAACCTGCAAATAATGATAGTTTTTCTATTTTTCTAATGTCTTCTTCAATTTTTTTTCTTTGATGCTCTATAATTTTTTTTATAGAGGGCTTTCACCTCCTTGGTTTGGATTGATTCCTAGATATTTAAAATTTTGTAACTATAATAATTGAAATTTATTATCTGCCTTCTTCCTATGTACATGAATGCTATTGACTCTTCTGTAATGATTTTATAGCGTACCATTTTGGTTGTCAAATCTAAAGATCTCATGAGGGAGTTATTTTAATTTTCTCTTTTAAAAATCACATCATCCGCAAACAGAGATAATTTAACTTCTTTTTCTATTCTTACTCTTTAATTTCTTTTTTTCCTTGATCTCTCTGATCAAAGTTTCAAGTACTATATAGAAGAGAAGTGGTGGTCTTATTTCTAATTTTAGAAGGATTCCTTTTACTTTTTTCTCATTCATCATGATTTTTGACAATGGAAGTGTCATGTGTGCCTTTTATGAGTTTGATGTAAGATCTTTCATACCTATTTTTGTCAGATTTTTTTTTAATCATGAAGAGATGTTGGATTTTCTGCAAGGTTTTTCTATATCTGTTTAGATGATTGTATGATTTTTATATCTGATTCTGTTTATTAGGTATATTACATTTATTGATTTATGTATTACCATCCTTGCATCCTTGGAAAGAAATCAGTATAGCAGTGGTGGGTAGTTGATTTCTTACTGAAGATGTTTGCATCTATCTTCATGATGGATATTGGTCTGAAGTTTACTCTCTGAGTTGAGTTCTTATTGGGTTTTGTTATCAGAATAATGATATCATCATGCAAATAAATTTGGGAGTGTATCTGCATTTTAAGTTTGAAAATTACTAGTGTTAGTTCTTTTCTGAAGATCTGGAAAAATTAAACAATGAGTTAACCAAGTCTTGGTTTTCCTTAATTGGTAGACCTTTTTGCTGTACTTTTATTATTATTTTAAAGAATACAAAATAGAGATAGAAGAAAATAACATTATACATGATACAAGATTTCACTAAACAAAGTAATAGGAATCTACAATGGTTGCTGTATTACATGATGCTATGTGCAAAGTAATTTTTCAGATTACCAGATATAAACGTATAAGTTTTGTTTTAAAAAAAAATTAGTACTTTTAGTTCTTGCTTAAGACATACACAGATTACATTCACTGAGGATAGTTTGCATGTGTACCTGGCCCATCTTAACTCTTTCTGCCTCTCCTTCTCCTCCTCCCCTTACTGCACCCCCAGACTCTTAGATCCACTTCGCATTTGCAGAAGATCATTTCCTTTCATCAAGTTTTTATTTTTGCTCTTTATTTGTACTTTGGATTACTCAAATGAAAGAACCCCAGTAATATTTAAATTTGCATGTCTGATCTATTTCACTTAACATTATATTTTCAAAGTGTATTCATTTTCTACAGATACCTCAAATTTATCTTGCAGTATAACCAAACAGTATTCCATTATGTATATGCCACATTTTATTTATCCATTCATCTTTGATGGTCACATAGACTACTTCCAAGATTTATCAATTATGAATTGTGCTGCTATCAACATTGGTATGCGTGTATCTCTGTAGTGTGATAGATTTAGCTCTTTAGGGAAGATACTTGGAAGTAGAACAGCTGGGCCAAATGGACTTTGTACTTTCAGGTTTTTGAGATATCTCCATACTGATTTCTATAATGGTTGTACTAGTTTACATTCCCACTAACAATATAGAGGGATTCTTTTCTCCTGTAGCTATGCCACCGTTTGTCATTATTTGCTTTCTTAAAGATTGCCATTCTTTGTGGTGTGATAAGAAATTGTCTAATGGCCAGAGATATTGAACATAAATACCTATTAATTTCATTTTCCCATTTTTGATTGAATCTTTTATTTTTGGAAGGTCTGAAATTTTAGTTCTTTATATATTCTTGGTATTGGTCTAAGGAGTAGCTGGCAAAAATGTTTAATCATTCCATAGGCTGTAATTTACTCTGTTGGTTGTTTCCTTTGTTTTGCAAAAGCTTTTTAATCTGATATAATTCCATTTGATTCTGCTATTATACAATTAGAATTCTTTTGAGAAAGTCTTTACCTACCCCAGGGACTTCAAGAGTTTTGCTTATTTTATCTTATAGTAGATTAAGCATTTCTGTTTTAACATTTGTATCTTTGACTGTACTTTAATACATGGCAAAAAGGATAGGTCTAGTTTCAATATTCTGCCCATAGATAGCAAGTTTACCCAGCACATTTGCTAAAAGGACTTTCTTCCAATGTATATTTTTGATCATTTGTCAAAAATCAAATAGCTGGCTGGTGAGATAGCTCAGCAAACTAAGCACCTGGTTTGGAATATGCAAAGATCAGGGTTTGATACCTTGTCCCACATGACATGCCAGCCCTGTCCCTTGGGGCACACTGAGCCAACAACCAAGTACGGGCATCGTGGTGCAAGGCTCTAATCCCAGCACTGGGGAGGCTGAAAACAGGAGGATCACTGTGAGTCTCGGTTGCATAGTGAGACCCTGTACCAAATGCACTAAAAAAATAAATAAATAAATAACTGGGGGCCAGGGAGATGGTTCAGTGGAATAAGCGCTTCCCTGGCAAGTGCAAGGGCCTGAGTTCAATCCCTGGTTCTGCCAAAAATAAATAAATAAATAAATAACTGAATGTGTCTAGGATTGTTTCTACATCCTCTTATTTTTTTAGCATTTTACTATCTGATAAAGTTTATGTATACAAAATTAGTTTCATCACAAATTTAAAAATATTTCGTTTTATCATAGAGATCCAGTTTCATCTATTTCTATATTATTTCAATCTTTTGAAATAATCAGATATTTTAAATTTATGTATACAGTTATATGTATGTATGCATGCAAATCAGGTACATATGCATGTGCATTTGTGTGTATGAGAGAGTAAGTTATGATGGATAGTTCTCCGAATACATGTGGAGCAGAAATTCTAAAAGACAGAGAAGACTTTGCAATGCTTGCTTTCCAATATGGCTTCCAATGTTTAATTAATAACTCTACATATCATATATGACAGTTAATTTCTCCCAAAGAAAATCTTCCTAATAACAAATATTAACACTATTTTTTTCAAATGTGATAGATAACATTGCATTGTTTTCCTTTGCATTTTGTAATGTCTGATGTGGACCAGCAGTCCACTTGTTGATTGCAATGTACATGTCCCTCCACATGAATAATTTATTCTGTGTCCACTTTTCTGTTGACCAGGGTGGGAATGAATTCTTTTTAATTTGTAAGACTATATTTCTATATAAATATTTTGTTATACAACCCATGCGGCAAAATTTATGTTTTTTAAAAATAATTTTTAGACTCAGTTTTCTCTTTTATTTTACTTTGTGTTCACAGTGGCAAAGTTTGCCTGCCAGATTTTTCCTTTGTTTTCTCTCTTCAATATCATATTTGTGTAATCTTTCTTTTCAACATTACAAAAAATAAGTATTTGTTCTTTTATCTAGAAAAACAGGTATGTTTCTTTAGTTGTGCTGATTAATTTTCTTTAGTTGTCTTCCAGCTCATATTTTACACAATAGGTTGTAACTTACTGGTGGAGTTATAGTAGGGAACAGACCTTTGTGGTTTATGAAGTGACTTAGCAAAGAGCCTTTTCCTCTTGCTGTAATCCCAGGGCATCAAGTCCCTTGAGCTGACTAACCCAAGCTTCTGAGCTACCCACTGGTGAAACAGGCAGAGACATCAGAGCTTAAGAAAAGTTTTCTGATATCAGTAAAAAAAAAAAAAAAAACATTGACTAATTTTCCATCAACACTGAATTCAAGCTTATCATTATCTTTGGTTTTATACATGGGAAATGGAAATGGAATAGTTTTTGCCCAAAGCCACTTAGTTGGGTAATGAGAAGGCTGAGGCTGAATCCTGAGTTTCCTTTCACAGCTATCTTTGTCTATAACTCTTACGGTTGTCTTAGGACCTGGCTGTTCTCTTGCAGAAGGAGAGAATATTACTTTTTTTTTTTTCCACAGCAGTGTAATAGAGCAGAGCCCCAGTGAGTGACAGTGGTTCATCTAATGTTCTACTTTGTTTCTTGGTCATCTTATAAACCTAAATATCGAAGTGTTGGAGAATCTATTTTGTACTTGTTGGCAGATAGGTCCTTACCCAGGTAGGCAGGCAGGCAAGCAGGCAATAGACAGACTGACCCAGATTCCTATTGTTAAATAGAAATATTATTTTAGCAGCTGCTGTACTATAGATCAAATAAGATCTTTACACTTGCTCAATCCTGAACACTACCTAGGCACGGAAGAAGGAGATAAAATATATTCCCTGCACGTGAAGAGCTCAGATGCTGAGTAGAAACAGGAAAGCAAATGATAGTGACATCAATACAGTATCTGCAATGGCACAGGTGTGTGAAGAAGTTAGCAGAGTCCAAAGAAAGGATGGCTGACCCAGACTCTTGTGAAGCAAGAAATGGAACAGAGCTGAGAGTGTGGAAGAAATGACCTCCCCAGTAATCTTAGCAGAGAGAGCATGGCCTTCAGCAACAGAGTTTGAATAGGTGTGAAACACAGAACACGTAGAACCCATGAGTGGTAAGAGCATAGAAGAGGAGAGAATGCTTTGTATACTTCAGGAAAAAAGCTGATTTTACACTGAATCATGGGCAATCATTGATTAAATGATTGCGTTGAAGTCAGAATTCCTAAAACCTTGGGAATCTATGTAGGAAACCACCAAAGCTATGACAGCCAAGAGAACTGGGACAAGTTGGAATGCTATTAAGAAAGTGGATAGGTAGGATTTAAAGATATCTTCCACATAAGGGAAAAGGAGCAGAGCAGTGAGGATCTTTGTTCTAACTTTAGCAGCAAGGTAGAGATAAGAACCTCAAGGGAAAGAGCTGGCTCTGGACCAAAAAGCCTGCATTCAGATCTGAGAGGTTGCATTTGCAATGCATGCTGGACATCTCGGTGGAATCTAGCAAGCAGTTGGATGCACAGGTTCAGAGCCCAGAAGAGAGAATTGAACAAGAAACCATTAACCGTGAAATCCATTAAGATTCCCCTGGAAGAGTGTATTTAATGAAACTTTTTCTAACTGACTCAAAGCAGAGGCCCTTTTCTGAACTTTTAGCTTGGCAAAGTGGAAACAAAATGTGTATACATAATGCCTGATTGAGAAACTTAAATGACTAATGCAAGTGATCATTCTAAACTATAGGGATCTGGCTGCTAGTTGAGGTGTCCATGAAACTCTGTCCTCAGAACAGTCTCTGTTCTGTTGGGTGAAGCAATCAGGAACCAATATAATCTGAGGGAAGAGAGAATGTTTCAAAGGTAGAGAGGGCTGGCCCCCTACTTTCTGCTGACACATGACCTCCACATTGTTACTGAGCCTTGAGGATCAATGAGGATGTTGTGGAATGAGGAGACAGCAGAGCAGAGAGCCCCCAGCTTGGTCACTACGCACCATCCAGTGGTGCCAGTGAATGGAGTCCCTTTCTTGTTGAGTAGAAATGCCATCTTCTCACTATGGGCTGCCCCGCTGTTGGTTTGTTTTAGAATCCTGTGAAATTCGCCTGTCAGTGCCACCTATGATGGGCTTCTGCTTTACATCTTTGATTTTGACAGGTGTTGGCTGGCTGTCAATCAGGAGGGGAGAGCTACTACTTTATAAAGCCAGAGTGTACTTTGTTGCTTTCATAGGAAGTTTACTTAGTGGAAAAAAGAATTCAAGGTGTTCTTTTTCTCTTTCCCTTTTTTTTTTTTTTTTTTTTTAGATTGAATAGTGCGAAAGAAGGCCTGTAACTTCAACTTCCCCAAAATGGGTTCAAATTGCCATCCCCAGAGGCGTCTCCCATTTCAACATGGTTACAATGGAGCCTCTGTCTGGGCTTCACTCCATATTCTAACAGCACTCCGGAGGGAAGGCTTTCTAAGCCAGGGATTCTTCTCACTGCTAATTGTGTGCCGTGAGGCAGGTGGAGGGTTGGGAATGGGTGAGCACGTTGCTTGTGAGTGAGATTATTTTATAAATTCTGTTTGCCTCTTTGGACATGACTGGGAATTATCTTCTGCCTTGGCATTTCATCAGACAGTTAAAGGGAGTTTTAACTCATAATGGAATATTTTAAAGAAATTCAAAAAATAATGTAGGTGATTAATTGAGATCAAAAGATCATTGTTACAAATTATTGAGCAGAGAACAAAAGTCGTTCCAACATGTATGTCTACTCTTACCTGCTTTTCCCCCATACATCCCCTATAATAATGTGAGCGCTGTAAGGAATGCGAGAAACTTTGGACAGACAAGTGAGAGAAAAGGAAGGTAGAAAGGATGCAGAAGACATTGCCTGTAGTTCCTTCTGAAAGAGGAGATTAGAGTGATTGTTTCTCTTTTGTTTCGTTTTGTTTTTCAAGTGTGGTATGAGGACGTATCATTTTATTTTATTTTATTTATCTGTTATTTGTGGTTTTGGTATAGGGTCTCACCAAGCAGCTCAGACTCAGTGATTCTCCTGTTTTCTTCCTCTCCAGTGCTGGGAGTACAGGCATGTGCCACCACACCCGGACACTGTCACTGGCTTAGCAGGCCCCGGGGTCAGGGCCAGCATGGAATGCGGGACCAGGTATGGAATCCTGGTCCCTGTGCTTTCCAAAGCAGGCACTTAGTCTGCTGAGCTATCTTGCCAGCCCTAAGAATAATATCATTTTATAATCTTGCAAGATAATAAATTTATTTTTACAAAACTACTAAGTAACTATAAACACTTCAGTGGCAAAATACAGTTACATCAACTAACTTCTGATGAGGTTTGTCTATTCTTTCTTAACTCAATCCTGTCTATCAGATCAGTGATATCTCTGTGCTTAGCCCAGTGTTAGGGAACTTAGGGAGAAAAAAAATACACAAAATATAGTGTTTTCCCTCAAAGAGTTTATTATCTGGCCTAGCATATAGAAGTTTTCTGCATAAGTCTTCCTGTGCTTAGCTGTCAATTACAGAGTCTTGAGCATTCTTGCACAGAATATATAACCCATGGCACAGATGCCAGCCTGATAGATGGCTCCCAGTAACAATGGCTACTCTTATTCAAATAGTGGGAAACAGGACATCAGTGGTGGAGAAAGGAAAGATAGCAGTCATGGCTTACCCAAGGACCATTGACTGAAAAGAGAGATAAGAGACAAAGCATTCTAGCAAGCAGTAAACACAAGTATAATCTGGGAGAGTCAGGCAAGGAGACCCAAAATGGCACAGGCAAGTGAGGAGGAGGTGTGAAGAAGCTTTGGAAAGCTTGGCTCATTGCAGAAGCCCACCAGTGAGCACCTGAATGGACATATGCTGTTCTCCAACCTAAATTATCTAATGCGTCTGTAGAAGAAGTAAGAGATATCAGCCCCTCCTACGAGACCATACTCTGCCTTCCCTGAGAGAAAGTCACAGTTGCAGTCTCCTAAAGCCTTTTTCTTCAGCCCTCCTTGCAGTTATGAAGCTTTAAGGGCAAGATCTACATTTCATGCATCCTCGTATGATTGGTTCTGGACTATAAGTAAGGGTTCAGTGTCTATTAGTTGAATGCAAAACGAAACAAAAGAATCTTGGTTGTGTGTCTTACATATTTTCAATGGTATTGCCACAGTGAATATAGGACATTCAGAATATTCATATTCTATTAATGATACATAGTAATATAGTATTTTTCTTAATAATACTTAAACAGACAAAAACAATGTTTTTGTTTTCGTTTTGCCCTGAAAGCTTAACGCCTGAGAGTGGAGCTAGGTTTACAGAGAGTAGAAGCGGGAGAACACACCATAGTTTTCCTTAGTTTTTCTTTCGGGCAGCCAATTCCATTTCCTGTGCTTAACTCTCAGTGCTTCAGGGCATACCAGGCCCTCTCAAACTGGAGGAAATTTATCTGAGGGATTGTTCCTACCAACACAATGGAGCTGAAATGATTCGCACTTACCTGAAGTTTGTGTCTTACAAAAGATAGAGAAGGGATGACTTGGGTGGTAGAATTCATGACTGACCGGTAGATGGAAGAGAGAGAACTTGGGGAGTAAGAACTTGGCCCTGAGCAGCCTCCCCTCCCCTCAAGGGACTGACAGTGAGGGGAGGTGGTGATGGAACCCTTCCTGCAGTCCGCGGGGCACCGTTTCTTCTTTTTTTCTTTCAAGTGCCCATGTCCGGTTCTGCATATTTTTCTTTCTGGAGTCAGTAATAATGACATGACAGAAAAAACCGGCTCAGACATTTTTTATGAACATAGTAACTAAGGTTATTGTGAAGACTGACTTGTCCTAACTTGCATATTCTTTTCTGCAGAACTAAGTATCTCCTACATTATAAAATTACTTGGCCATGTAAGTTCACTAAAGTTGTTATATTGGTCTCCTTTAAACTTTTAAGATTAAAACTCCACCTACACAACAAAGAAAGTTGTTTTTCTTAATCTCCAGCACTTAAACAATTAGATGAAAATATCACTTTAAATTAATAGCAATATGTAATTTTATTGAAATAAACATAGACATAGAACAATGATAAACTAGAATTATTTGTTGCAAGTAAATAAAAACTTTAAAAATGCCCTACAAAAAGTAAAGATAACCACTTTCTTAAAACATGACCTATTTTATATTAAAATTTATGGTTTATTATTTCATATATGGACAAGACAGAATTCTTCCTCTGTAAAGCTTCTATCTAGTTAAATACTTTGTAGATAAATTGGTATGTGATTCATTTTGCTCAGGTGGAAATGAAAGTTAAAAGAAAGTAGCTGTAGAAAAATATGAAAGATCTCCTGGTTTTAATTTTTTTCCATACTCTGGCAGCGAATTTGCAATAAAAAGAATGATTTTTATGAGTCCATAATTATTCACAGCAAGCCTCAAGTTGGTGTCACTGTGAAAAATTCTTCCTTAGTAGATGCTCTCAGCAGGAATAATAGATCTAAAAGGAAGGAAACAGGAGTCACAAAGAACACTGACTATTGCCAGTGACAAATTATGTTTGCAAAAGTGATGAGCAAGCCCACGGAAAAGGAAGAAATTGGTTCAGCAGTAAATCAAAGGGTTCTTCTGAAGAGTGGTTCTGAGTCAACATCCAGGAGAACTGTGTTAGATGGGCACGGAATTTTCTTTTTAAAATATCTGGGATAACTGTTTTGTGCCTTAATTTGGCATTTAGTCTTCTCTTATCACTAAAGTGCATCTTAAATTATATAATTTTAAATGTGTATGTGTTAATGATAAATTTGTACAGTTCTGTTTGATATACTGGCAGTCTCTGGTGCACTGCCCTATATTATGAAGAAAGGCTTGCAACCTTTTCTCTAGTTCTTCCCTAAATTGCTAAAAATGCCATATCCTCTTGTATCAATAGAACCATAGATGAAGTCATGTATTTAGATATAACTTTTTATGTATAATATCAGTAAGTACTTGGAACACAGAATACAAAATCATACCTTGTACTTTTGTACAAAAAATATAGCTCAAATAATGAAAGATAGAGAACAAAGGCACAGCTCAGTTTTAGAGTGAAAAGGCCCTGAGTTCAGGCCTTGGGACTGCCACCCCCAAAGTTAATGAAACATGGATCATCTAGTAGAAAATACCAAGTATTCACTAAATATAAAAGGTGAATAATGTGAGTAATGGTATCATTACAACAACTGTAATTTTGCCGTAATTATTTATTAAATTAATCCATTACTGTTAGAAACACAGGGTGGAACAATTTTGAATAGGCCCTTATTTGTTTTAAACGTTTGTTAGCAATTCTTTCTGTCTTTTGTGAAATGAGACCTTAAGGTGGAGAGTGTGAATGAAGTCAAGTGTATTTAATGAGATGTAAGGAAGGTACTAGCTATGAGAAAGAGCCCCAAGCAGAGTGGAGCTGCCACAACATACCTACCAACACTCTCCCCCAGGGCAGCTGTCTCAAGGTGACTCCTTTGAGATTCTGGAAACCACAAGCAAAAATCACATAATTACATCTTATTCTTTAATCAGTGTACCAATAAAATTATATTATAAGACAATATTATAATTTTGACAAATGCATTTTTATTCTTTTTAGTTATTAAGTTTAGGGATCCTGGGCACTTTAATGGTCTGAAACTAAAGTCTTTAGGGGCCAGGGAGATACATCACTGGCATAAGTGCTTGCCAGGCAAGTGCAAGGTCCTGAGTTCAATCCCTGGTACCACCAAAGAAATAAAAATAAAAAAATATGGACCTTAATCATATATATATATATATATATATATATATATATATATATATATACTATTAAAGTCCTTATTGTATATATAATATATATTTATATATACATTAGGATATATATATACACACACACACAGAATCAGATTAAAATTGCTAATACTTTACCTTTGTTAAAATGGCTGTAATTCAAACCTTGGGTTCCTCGTAAACCTACCGAGCTCCCTTTACCTAAACAAAATTCTATGAGTCTGTCTTTCATTCCCTAAAGGATAGTGTAATATCTAATATAGTAGAACAATTGTTTTTATAAATTAGAAATAGTTTTTTAAAAGTGTTTTTCCACAAGTTGCATCTTATTGCCAACTTCAAGTTAGAAGTTGAAATTCCTTTTTTTTAGTTTCTGTGATTTAAAGTTCTGTTTTCCTGTTGGTTTATACAGTTGTGCCACCCTGCTCCTATCAAAACAGATACAGGTATTGAAACATTGATTTATAATGTGTGCTGGTGCCAGTAGTAGGCTCAGTGGGTAGTTTTGAGTGATAATTTAAAGATCCATTTTTCTGGATCTGTTCTAACTCCTTAACTGAACTTTCCAAAAGTCTCCAAGAGAATGAAGCTAATTCCAAACCTCCCTTTGTCCTTCATGGCCTGTGCTTCAGCCATGGGTAACATGTGCACTTTTCTCCTGCAAGGACGCATGTGGAAGGACACCAATTGGCATACGAAGCCACTAAGCACAGCACAGGGAGATAATGGTTCCTGCTGGTGAATGTCAGTGTGGAGTGGCAGTGAACCGGACCCCTGCCCTGCCCCACATGTTGCACTCTGGGCTTGCAGGGGCTTCCTGCTGCTGGCAGACCTTAAACTCCATTACATCTCCTTCAGGGTGCAGCAAAAGCTCAGGCACATGGTTAGAAAGCGCATTGTAATCAAGTTATTGCGCACAAGTATAAATACACAGTATGTCAACTCGATGGCCTCTTTAAATGGAGAGAAATACTCATATGCAAGTACAAATGCGGTTTCTGCAAACTGACTAACTCATGGACAGAACTTTTTAACCACAGAGCCCGGACACGACGTGCCAAATCTGTCAGTGAATTAGAAACAGGGTTCTTCACATCTTTCCCATCTATGGACTTGATGCTTGATCCTCCCATTCCAGAGAACTTCCAAATCATAGCTTGTCTCAGGAGAACTGCTCTTAGGGTACCCATCTAACTTTGCTTTCAAAGAAGTCATAAAATACCTAAGGATTTCCGAGCTGTTTCCAAGAGCCATTCTAACACAGATCTCACTAGATAAAGACATCTGGATGGAACTCTGAGAATCAGGACAGTGAAGACAGACCCACAGGTGAAGGTAACTTTTAAACTTGCTAAGAATTGTTCATCGGTAGTCAAAAGAGTTTCCATACAACTGGTATGGCTTTGTGTCTGAAGCGCTACAACTCTCCCTGTACCATGTGTCAACTTTTGTCTTTAGAGATAAAAGGAATGCCTCTTCTTAGCAACTTGTGGATTCCAAAGGTCTTGGACAAGTATATGTATTATTGGATAGACAACTCAGAGCCCTGGATGTAATTGCCTAATGACAGGTAGGAGGGGACAAAGAAACTAACAGCTGTTTCCTCTGCTTGGTTGACTCCAGCTGGTCTCAATAGGCATGCTGATATTAAGACAATGAAAATAGATACTTCTCTAGTGCCTCTTTTTTCTTCCATTTTTACTTTCTAAGGAGAGGTATTGAAACAATTAGTGTGCTGTATGGTGTTTGTTTTCTCATGGTAAATCTGGAACATGGAGCACATACAGCATAGCCTGTCAGTAGAGTTTGGTCTTGGTAACTCAACTTCTCCAAAACCATGCTTGTAACTTTTTTTGTGTTGTCCTTCCATTATATGGACACTTCTTCAAAGTGTATTTCTGAGAGTCTCTGTTTATTCAAAGACTTCAGGTTTACTCCAAATTTGTGTTTCCAGTTTCATGTTCAGAGGCATAGACATCAGTGTGTGAGTGATAGTGTCACTCTGCTTGGCACAAAAAACAAGATCCATTATAACTGTCTTAATTCTTTTTATTAATTTTCCTAAACTAGCTTGAATCATATGGTATACTTTTACATAATTATGGTACAAGTGAAAGGCTTGGGGGGAAAAGTACAGCCACTATGGTATCAAAGCAGAAGAAATATTTGTGGAAAATTTCTGCCATAACTTAATATTTTGCATATGAGCCCCTGCACAAAATCTGAGTTATTCCTGGGGCTTGGTCCAAAAGAACAAGTCTGTGGCCCACCTCTAGAAGACCAGAGATGATGATGATCAGAAAAAGGTCAGCGTGAGTGACAATGCCAAGAATAATGATGGAGGGACCAAAAAATCAGAATAACAGTGCAACTGGAGTTCTGAAGGCCAGTACACATTTGCCATGTGGCTGTGGGTCCATACCCCATGCACTGTCAGCCTGCGCCCTTCACCAGGCCTGGCCTTCAGCTGCCTCATGTGCTGGCAGGCCTCCATGGCCATTCCTGTGAGTTCTTTGCAGTCCAGCCCTGTGAGTGCTCAGATATCTGTGAACTTCACTGAAGCAGTAACAGTAGTAGCAACTGAAGCTTGCCCAGTTGCTTATTTTACTCTTCTGTGTCACATGAAGCCAGACAATGGTACACTTTACACTTTGGTGGTTTGCCTTGTGGTATTTATCTGGAAGAAGACTGCAGGAGCCTGTCACGTTGAAACAGAAGTTTACATCCTAATTCCTGGGGGACCCACATCACACCTCAGTGGTTGTTGTCTGCTTTCCTTCAATGCCTTCTGCTATGCCTTTGGCTTAATCCATGTTCCCTTTTAGCACACTGTGTCAGTATGACCACCTACAATTGCACTTGTGTGCACCTTCCGCCTCTGGCAAAGGCCTGGTAACCACTGTGGCCCTCTTTCAGGATGATGTCCCTCTGACGGGCCAATCATTAAGAACTTGGTGATGACAGGAGAACTGGGGCTTGCCCTGGATAATGAAGGGCACACATCTAAGTTCCAGATTGGGATAGGAGGCCATGGCCAAATGCTAAACGTGGAAGGATCAGGGCCAACATGGGGAGAATAATACATTTTAGAACTGGAGAGCTCTACGATCCAAACTGATAAGCTACAAAGGACCTTAATACAAATAAAATGGGCCGGTGTCTAACAGGGCAAAGATAGTGTCTCACCCTTTACCTTTTATCTTTTAACACTTCTGAACCTTCATTTCTCATATCTGCAAAATGAACTGTAGCATTAAATACAATAGTTTCTTGGCATTTTGACTAAGATCAAGGACAAATACAATTTTACTTTCACCAAACATTCATCTCAACAAAAACAAAAATAGGAATCGGTGAAAGTAGCAGAAACCATGTGCCTTAGTTCTTCAGAAATCCACAGGAAAAACAGGCTGAGCACCCCCTATCCAAAATCTTGGGACCAGAAATGTTGAGGACTTCAGATTCTTGAAATATTTGCATATATCCAATAAGATATCTTAGGGAGGGGACCCAAGTCTAAACATGAGATTCATTTACATTTCACTTGCACTTTATAAAAACAGGCTGAAGGTAACTATATAAAATTTTTAGTGCAGCTGCATTTTGATTGTGGCCCATCACTAGAGGGATTTAGAAATTTCAGATTTGGCAGCATTTCAGATTCCAGATTCTTGGATGAGGGATGCTCTGTCCATATAAGAAATGGTTCTTGTTGAATAGTTTATTGCTTTGGAGGAGGAAAAAATCTGTTTCAAAGTATTCATATAGGACACTTTGCTAATCAGGTATCAAAGGTAGAAAATCCCTGATGCATTAGAACTTCTTAAAAGGGAAGGATCAGCCCCAGGTTGGGAACAGTGGGCCTATACCTTGATAGTTTTATGTGCTATTGAGGTTGAACCCAAGGGCTTTTGTTTACCTGGCAATTGTCCTACTATTAAGCTGCATCCATAGCATATGCATAGTGTCAGACACTATCTCCATTTGAGCCCATGATGGCCTTGAATTTCCCTTGCTCTCCTGGAAATCATGATCCTCCTTCTTGAGGAGGAAGATCATCTTCCCCTATTCTGGGATGATAAGCATGTGCACCCACATCCAGGTCTTCTTTTTAATTTATATTTTATAACATGGTCTCATTAAATTGTCCAGACTGGCTTCCAACTCTTAGAGCCTCCTGCTTCAGCCTCCTGAGTAGCTGGAGTTATAAGCCAGTGCTACAGTTGATGGTAAAATTTTCCTGGAGAAGGATAATCACGTTTCCCTGCATTGGCCCCTGTTCTTCCACAGAGTTTATTTGAGAGAGGTTACATAGATCAGAATTGGTTAAATAAAAATGTCAACCTTACTCATGTATTTCTCTACTATTGACTTATTCCTGAGCCATTATGCAAAAATGAGGATGATTTTGCTACCCCTTCAGAAAGCCATTAAGCAAGTGTTTTCCTTTGCCTGATTCCTTTGCGCCTTTCACAGCAATGTTGGTGTCTTGTGTTTGGGGCATAAAAAGAAATAAAGTCTTCAAGAATCTTCTCTCTGGCTTTCTAGGGCCTATTCTTGTAGTCAATAGTGTACCTTTGTGTCTCTAAACGTGAGCCATTTCCTCAGGAGAATGAGGGCTTGTCCAATGAGTGCCACTTTGCCCCGCCCAAACTCCAAGCACTCCAATGTGGAGATCATGATAGGCAGTGTGAGGCCCAAACTTGCTTTGTTCCTAGCACCACAACTCATTTGCTGCATTAGCAAACTGCTGTCGGTCTGCTTATTCCACTGCAACAGTCAGAAGAGGGACAAGACTGAACAGCGGCTAGTGCCATTCCTCTCAGACCTACTAAAATCAAATCTCAGGCCTCCTGAGTTTTGCCGCCCTCAGCTGCGAGAGCGCATCAGGATCCCAGTAAGCCTCTCCATATTTACTACAGTTACAACTCATCACTGTGAAGTTAGTGAGTTAACATCTTTTTTTGTGAAACAGGAAGTGCCTTCAGTGGCCCTCATAACTTGTCCACAGCTTCTGAGGCAAAGTCAGCTCCTTGCCGTGACCTGCAAGCCTAGAGCAGTAGTTCTTTCCCTGGTTCTTCCCTCCTGCCTTGGGGTCTCTTCCTTTCCTTTTCCTGTCACTCTTTTCCCAAATACCTGATTCTGAACGTCCTCCCTCATCTGCAGTGTTTGCTTTTCTTAGCACTTAGCCCAGTCGTACCTATCTGATGTACTTTTTTGCTTTCTTGTTTGTATCTCTCCTCCACTAATTCCAAGGTGGTAAAAATTTTTGTCTATTGTGTCAAATGTCATGTTGTCAGCATCCAGAGCAAAACTAGAAGACAGAAGCTTCTTCATAAATAAACTGATACTAATGAGTAATATTCTTTCTAAGCAATGACAGCACCTTTCTGATGGGCTGAGTGCAGACTCTAGCAGGAGCACTGGCTGTCACTTCCTGTGTCCCTGGGAAGCTCACTGTCCCACCCTATAGTACATGTCTTTGGGCATCTCAAGCCCCATCACTGCAAATTAATGAATAAAATATACAGACCTGGTGGTGGTCATGGAAAGGTAGATGCCGTCCCAAGACCAACAATGATTTCCTATCTTGTGCTTTTGGAAGTTCAATTCGAAAGTATAATTTCAGCACATTTAATTCATTTTGAAATGGAATTTTATATGTTCTATACTGTGTGGTAAACACCCAATTAAGGTTTCTAGGAATATATTTTGGCACCTGAAAATAGATTAAGCTTTCGTTTTTGTCTTTGATGTCCATTAAATCTTGCATGGCTTTGCACTTTATTGTTGCTGTTGTTTCCAGGGCCTCTCCTGCTTGTAGTCAAAGACTCTTAAAGGAAACCCTGCTCCTCCCACGGTTACTTAATTGTCTGGATTTAAAACAGAGGCAAAAAATCAACCATGCATAGAATGCAGAAATGAAAACCTAAAAGTAGACTTTTAAGACAATAAAATCTAGATGGTTTCTTTTTTTATTCGTTTGTTTATATATTTATTTGGTACAGGATCTCAACACACAGATCAGACTTGTAGTGATCTTCCTGTCTTAGCCTCCCAAGGGCTGCGATTGCAGGCATGTGCCAGCATGCCCAGGTTCAGTGCTGGCAGGGCATGCCCGGGGTTCTGCCCAGGATTCCCAGGCCTGCCTCACATGCAATACCAGGGATAAAACCTGGGTCCTTGTGCTTGCCAGGCAGGTGCTTAGATTGCTAGGCTATCTCCACAGCCCCTAGATGTCTGCTTAAGAGTAGTAGTAAAAAGTTCCTCCTCACAGAGGACACTGAGTTTCAGGATATGTAAACAAAATGAAGGGGACTGCTACGGCTAACCCAAGAAGAAACACACCAAAGGCAGTGAACACATTCCGTAGCTGTGCTGTCAAAGATGAGATCTTAATATTCTCCATTCTTTTAGGAAAAGCACACGTTTCATAAATAAGAGAATAATATTACCATCTCATCAGAATTTTGGATATACTTAAAAAAGCATAAATACTTATACTACTGTTTGTAATCTTGTACATTTATTTCCCATGATATATTTAATTATTTGAAGTTGGTGTAGCATAATATTTTTCTATTGTTCTTTGAGGTGAGGGACACTGCCGTAAATACATTTTAGGTGGACATTTTAATGGCCTTTTATTTCTTAAAGATTTCTAATTAAACCATGGTCTCTTTTCATTAAAATCATCCAAAAAAGTTGTCCTGATAGACAATGAATGATGAAGTTTCCTGTTGCCAGTATACCAAACTTGACTTTAATCAAGTTGCCATGGAGTGAGTTTGCACAGTGGGGGGAAAGCCTTCAGCTGACACTTAAGCAGAGCCAGCTAAAGTATTGAACTACTATTCAAATGGGAACAATCAGGTTTAAATAAAATTAGCAGGAGAAAGCAAATACAGGGTATGGAAGAACAATGGTGACAATGGCGTCTTTAACAGTGTTAGAAGATTTCGGCTTTGAAGGCTGGAGGAGAGGACTGACAACTAAATTGCTGTAGTTTAAAAAACACGTCACACACCCTGCCTTTCTAAATAACTCTTTCTGCCCTTAAAGTTACCTTGGGTCTTCTGAGTCAGCTTTGATTCCTGGAATTAATTTTTTTTTCAACCTATCTTTTCCTCCTCTAGTCCTGCCATTCTCCTTTGTGTGCATTTGCCCAAAAAGGAACATTTCTCTTTTGTGGCACTATGGTCTTTTTCCTTTTCTTTTATTATTTTCTCCCCACCCCACCCCCTCTTCCTTTCTTCCTTTCGTTTACACTAACTACAGGCTCGGAAACAGTAGCTTACAAACAACGTAAAAATTTCTAGTAAAGAACAGACGTCTCTTCTTCTGATTAAGAACCTTGCTAAAACCAGGATAATTGTGTTGTTGAAAGCACAAATAATTATCATCGTGTACTAAAATAAGATTAAAATTGTTCACTCGGAGAAGTCCCTGACAATGTTTTCCAAGACTGACCCATTTTGCAAATGTTAAATTCACAGTCAGCATGTGAGGGCTCCCAACCCTGCTTTTCCTTTTTTCTTATCTGAGGTTATGGACCTCAGGAGAGCAGGGGAGGGTTACAAGGTCAAAGTCTTTTCCTCCTTGGAACTCGCCGCATGCTGGGAGAGGCCTGCCTGGAAAATAGATGCTTTGGAGAAGAGGTGGGGGGGGGGGGTCAGGATTTTAATTCTGTTAAGCAACAGCTGGTTTGAGTTTCTTTCCACTTCTATCTCCTGCTCCTTTCCTCACAAATCCGTGGAGAGGGAAGAATTTGCTCTAAAGGAACTGGCAGCATAAAAATACACCTATTGACCACAGCACTTTATATGTCCTCTTTGTTACAGTTAAATACTGAGTGCTAGAGAAAGAGGTTAGATTATTATAAAATTAACTCTTATCTAAATTAGGACCGAAGCCTTAGTCAAAAGAACCTTTCCAAGTAGAGATGTGTGACTGGAAATTTCTTTTTTAATAATGGTCTTAACTAAACTGTGATGAAACAAGTATAACAAAAGTCTCGGGAGTATTTGTGAACTGAATCCAGGGAAGCAAGAGGACCACAGAGCAAAGGCATGGCGAGTGTGTGCACTCCTCCTTTCTCGGCTGGACACATTGTCTGTCAAATATTTGCCTCTTGTTCGTTTCCCCACAAGCATGTCAGGGGCTTGAGTAAAGTGCTCTTGCACAAGGACCCCTGTGCAAGCAGGTGCATGAACATCCCTTGGCCAGTTGTGACCTGCTGCTCTAAACACTTTATAAACTGCTCAGGATTTAAAAACTCAAGTCTTTTCAAAAAGGATCTTCTGCTAATATTAAGCTCATAAATCCAGTATTTAAAGTGAATATGTAATGCTGGTTTAAAAAAGCAACAGGAAAAAGGTTTAGAAAAAAATATTAAAAACAGTGTATGGTTGGTTAGTTTTATTTAGGTTTTAAAGTATCTCCTGCTCTGTCTCCTCCTGCATGCATGCGTGTGCACACACACAGAATAAAAACTCTCATCTCTCAAATAAATGGCAAACCAGTAACAGATTTTTTGTCTGAGCTCTGCAGCACACTGGCCTCAGGCTGTGTTGGTGTGTGGCTCAAAAGCAATCAGAGGTCATAATTTCATTGGCAGTTAGCATCGGGTTTAATTTTTCTAGCATGTTACATTTACCAAGATGTCTGGTTTCAGTTATGCTCAGACACTGACTGAACCAGCTCTGAGCCGCGTGGTATCTTAAGGTACCTGAGGTTTATGGAGCACACATGCTAATTGTTTGCAGTCACTTTCCTTTCTAAACACCAAAGTGTGTTTTCTGAAGCTGAATAACAATAGTTGTTGATGGCATTGTGTTTATTTCTTTGAAAAATAAACCAAGAGTTAAAAATGTCAATTTAACAAGACTGCCACCTACTGATTGACAGAGTTGAAAGACACTCCAATTAAGGTGTTATTAAAAATAATTATTTGTTCTTTAAATGTCTCTTAAAAATTGGTGTCATGTTCATTACATTTCAGGAATGTGACCAAGTTCATATAGATGATGTTTCCTCAGATGACAATGGCCAAGACCTAAGGTGAGAGCCCTGAAACAGAAGCTGATCATTTCTTTTTTATAGCTTCATTGCTCAGTTAATTAAGATAAATTTTCTGTTTGGTTAACTTTGGGCTTTTCTTGCATCTAAATAGCACGTATAACTTTGGAACAGATGGCTTTCCTGCCGCAGCCACCAGTGCTAATTTATGCTTGGCCACTGGTGTCCGGGGTGGAGTGGACTGGATGCGAAAGTTGGCCTTCCGCTACAGACGAGTAAAGGAGATCTACAATACCTACAAAAATAACGTGGGAGGCAAGTGACTACCACCCACCGGCACTTAGGAGCAGGTTGAGACAGTCTTGCGAAAATTCTAGAAACTTTCTACCACTGCCTAGAAAGTTCTACCACTAACTTTTGGGCTATACTGTTTTAAGAGAATGGGTTTTTCAGGACAGTTTCATCTACCTGTAAGTTACTTTAGAAAACTAGCTGGCCTTGTGTTACTCAGGGATGTGACCTGGGCCAAGTTGCTTGACATCTCTAGCAATCAGTTCTCCTCCCAACAAAGTGTCTTAGCAACCCTTGCCCAAGTCACAGGATGGGATGCTATACTCTTTCTGCCAGGTGGGTGTTGCATACAAGCTTGTATCTCTTCACAATGGTCAACATAGCCTCAGCATGAGAAATACTATGTTCACTTAATACTGAAGATTGTAAATGGTGATAGTTTCCAGCATGGGTGCATCTAGCTGCTCAAATACTACCGCTAGGAAGTCCTGCACTTCCACACCAGTCTCTCCCAAAAGGTGGCAAAATGACTATCAGGAGATCCAGGTCTATATCCTGCTGTTTAGTACCTGCGCAGAAGTGGCACAGACATCTTTTAATAGATTCAGCAAAAGTTCTACTCACTGGCCAGGCCAAGGTCACACACCTACCTTGGCAGTCAGAAGGTAGAGCCTTATTTCCCAAAGTGCATGGTTAAGGGAACAGGAAAAATAGAAGGCCCCTGCCAGGGAAGCAGGGGTGCTCAAAATGCCAAGTCAGTAAATGTTCCTTGTAAACTAAAGATGCATTTATCAACTGAATGACAATTACTACGAAGAGTTACTATAAAGCTTGAATGCAGTAAAATTACTATGTATGAAAATTACTAGAAAGCTTGAATGTGGTAGTAGTAGTTCTATTAAGTGTTCATTATTTATAAAATAATAAATAAATATTTATAAAATCACAGCTCTGTCAGCAAGGCCACTGCTTACGTGTTTCTCTGTGCTTTCGAATCCACAGGTCTGCTAGGCCCAGCAAAGAGGGAGGCCTGGCTACAGCTGAGGGCAGAGATCGAAGCACTGACCGACTCCTGGTTGACCCTGGCCCTGAAAGCCCTCTCACTCATTCACTCCCGGTGAGGCGCTCCGGGAGCCTTTGCCAGGCCGTGGGCACAGCTCATGCTTGTTCATTTTGGAGATTTATTTTTCAACAGTCTTTTCTTTTTCTTTCTCTTCTCACAGGACGAACTGTGTGAATATTTTGGTAACAACTACTCAGCTCATCCCAGCCTTGGCAAAGGTCCTGCTATATGGATTAGGAATTGTATTTCCAATAGAAAATATTTACAGTGCAACTAAAATAGGTGAGCCATACCATTTTACTTTTTGTTTTTAAAGTGACCTCATCCTTTAGTAAAAATGAAAGGCCCTAGAGAAGGTACTTTTTTCAGGATGCTAAATACATCAGAAAATAGAATAATTTTCAAAACTTGCTTTAGATATTAAGAGAAATATAAAGAATAAGCCATATAGCTGAAGCCATACATTTTCTTTGTACTAGCTGACATTAATATGTGGGCATTTTAGGTATAAGTAACTTGGCATCAGTTGTGGATTATCTTATTCTATTAGACAACATCAATAAAAATATTTTGTAACCTAAACTGAGCAGTAGTATAAAACTATACAAAGTAGAAATCAAATACACTTTTCTTTTTTTTTTTTTTTTTTGGTGGAACCGGGGATTGAACTCAAGCCCTTGCGCTTGCCAGGGAAGCACTTATTCCACTGAGCCATCTCCCCAGCCAACACTTTTCTTTTATTATTACTGGTAATTTTTTTTTAATCCTTTGCATTTAAGTTGATGATTTATTTCCCATTTTTGCCATGGAGAATAAACAGTAAGCTTTTTGCAAGAAGAAAACATAGTTGGGAGGACAGACAAATATGAAGTTTAATTAGAACATAAACTGAGACAGAATAAGAGTAGTGGTAAAAGACATGGCTCTTGTGGGGGGATCAGATGTTTAATTATAAACCATGTTATAATGCAATGTGTAAATACATACTTACTAGCTATCTACTAGATCTCCAGAACTGTACTAAGCATTTTACACATTTTAGTTGGCTTTTACATTTTATAAATGAGGTAATTAGAGCACTGAGGCTTAATTATTCAAGTGAATACCTGTCTCTGATTCCCAGTCCCAGTCTCCTTTCTGTACCCTCAGAGCAGTGCTAAGTACCTAAGGAAGGATCCATTCCTAACCAAGAGGTGGCAGAGGGCAAGGGAAAGGAATGGAAGAAAATGACATTTAAGCTGGGTATAAAAGGACAAATAGTTTACCAAGTAGAAGTGTTCCTGAGATCAAAAGAACAGAAAAATGAAAACTTGTGCCCTCCTGAAAGACCAAAGTGGCCTCCTGGGTGGCTACTATACAGATCCCTTGGAAAGCTGAAGCTGAAACATAGACTTCAATCAACTCATAAGTAGCCCTATAAATTACTCTAAGAAAATGAATGTAGTTTTAGGAAATCTACAGGGAGGAGAAAGGATACCCAAATAGAGAGGAAGATGGGCCATGCCTGACCTAACTCCATCTAAAGAAGAAGGGATCAAAACAAAAGTCCCAGTAGGTCTAATTTGCATCTCTTTGCATTCATATACTTGCTGTACTTCTTCCAAGTATTGAGTAAATGACCCCTAAAGAATTACCGAGGTAAATGCTTATAGGACAACTCTCCCACTAGACTGTAGTATACTTGAGGGCTAACCTGTATTTGTCCGTTTGCTCTTTGTCATGGCTCCAGGACCAGTAGGAAATACTCAAAATGGTTCTGAATGAAATAGACAAAAAATTATGAAGGCTGATACAGGGGTTTCTTTTAGGCACTTAGGTAATAGCATGATTAGCTGGTGGCAAATCAGATTAAAACATTTTAATGTTGAGTGAGAAGAGCTTATAGTGTTCTCAGGTAGACCTCTCAGATTGGAATTATATACATCAGGAGTTTGGGGATGACCTGCACTGCCCCAGAAGGCTAAGAATAGAACACTGGAAACCACTTACAAAATATATCAAATAGAGACTATACCATATAGAACAAATTCCTGGTAGCCTGTTTTTTTGTTTGTTTTTTGTTTTGTTTTGTTTTGTTTTGTTTTCAGAACTTGGGATTAAACACAGGCCCTTGCGCTTGCCAGGTAAGCGCTTATTCCACTGAGCCATCTCCCCAGCCCATGGTAGCCTGTTATAACCAGAAATTTTACATGGTCTCCTGTTCCACAAAAGAGCAATTGGTTTAAGTCATGTTAATTCAATTGTAGTCCATATCATCCAACAGGAAATTTATCTTTTTTTTTTAACTGGGATTATCATAAGGTTTACCAGTACATGAAACTGCACACAGTGTAAGGGGTCAGTGCTTGGTCCCCCAAAAGGGAACATACATGTGTACATGTGGTATATTATATGTCAAACGCATTAAAATTTCATCCCTTATAATTTAAAACTTGTAATAAAACAGGAAACTATAGTAATAATTCAATGAAGATTATTTTTTTTCTTTTTTTTTTTTTTGGTGGGACTGGGGATTGAACTCAGGCCCTTGCACTTGCCAGGGAAGCACTTATTCTACTGAGCTATCTCTCCAGCCCCAAAGATTATTTTTAAATGAACATCTTGTTTGAAATACTGGACCCAATTCTATTTTTATTTTGTGCCTGGGGTTCAGGGAGATAGCTCAGTAGAATAAATTCTTGCATGGCAAGTGCAAGGTCCTAAATTCAATCCCTGGTTCTACCCCCAAAAGAGCCTATTTTGTAGCAGAAAAATTAAAGAACACAGAGGGGTAGAAATTATCTCAAAACCAATGGTACAACCTCATTTTTCTATATTTTAATAAGAAAAGCAGAAGCTGAAACTCCAGTAGTTATTGCTAATTGTGTCATCAAAGTAAGTCTACCTGAGGATCTGTGCAAAAAAAAAAAAAAAAAAAAAAAAAAAAAAAAAAACCTTGGAATTTTCATTGGAGACAAAATTCCAATGTCATAGGAGGTGACTCATGTCTATTTTAGCAGAGCTTTGATTCTTTGGATCAATTAAGGTAAACATTTTGTACATTACTTCTAATGAATTTCTAAAAGTCTGTTTCATTTTCTTAATCTTTATTGTGAAAAATTTCTGTTACCTAAAATTTACAACGAAGGAGCTAGTACATAGGCAAGAATTTTCTTAGTCCACCCCAACTTCATTATTAAATGCATTTGCTTGCCTTTCTCCATGAGAAGAAAATTACAAAAATGTGCATTATTCCACAGAGAGGGCAAAAAGTTTGGGTGTCCATTTTTAATTTCTTTCTTAAAACGATTTGATGTTTCACAGTTTAGGGGGCAACTAAACTAGCATTGAAATAGCATCCCTTGAATAGGGCTAGCTCTATTTCATTCTGTCAGATGCAAACTAGAGATTTTAGTGCAAAATACAAATATAAAGCAGACATTTGTTTAAGCAAACAAGCAATTTGTTCATGTGTATATCTGATCCTTATTTGAAAGAGGTGCAGGCCCCACTCAGCCATTCACATTTGAAAACTATAAACTGTCCCATTGTCCATTAGAATGACCCCATTGGCAGCCCCAGACTTGGGGCACCAGCTTCTTCTCTGAGAAGAAACAAAGGCCTCATTAACTGCAGGGATGTGCTGACAGTGTAGCCGCCATGGAAGCCCAAGCTAAGTCATGACACGGGAAAGATAATAGACTGATAAAGGTGTTCTGTTACCTTTATCCCACTTTTCCTCCAGGAAAGCATTTATTGAACATGAGATGCCTATGTGAAGTGGGCAGGCTCTGAGCGTAGCGCCCCAAATTACCTGTGATTTATTTCTGGGGAAGTTTTATGAGAATATTTCCAGTAAACGTATTAGGCTTTGAAGGTCTTTAATTCAACCTGAAAATGAAGGGATAAACTAATTCCATTGTTTGTTTTTCCTTGCTAAACCAAAACCAAGTCCAATTATTTTTTTAAATCATCCTCACCGGTCTTTGGATCAAAACTTATTTTCAGAAGATGACATCCTATGAAACATTTCTTAAATCAAGTTACAATGTTAGCCAGGATTGCATGCCTTTTTTGGTCTCAGTTTATAAGGGGAAAAATATATTAAAGCAAAGCTAGACTTTTTCTCCCAAGTGTTGTACTGGGATTGATTCCATCTTACTTTTTAATAAATTACTGCTTGGGAGAAGAAAATGTATACGGTCAGATTCCAAGTGACAGGGTACTGTATTGGTAATTTATTTACGACTTTCAATTTGGTTTGCTGTTCTGTCCACTACCTGAGCAGCACTTATTCCTAAGTGGGATAGAGTTGACTTAGAAACACGAAGAAAGCATTTTATGTAAAATGTTCAAAGTTTATATTTTCTACCATTTAATTTTGTTCATTAGGAAAAGAAAGCTGTTTTGAGAGGATAATACAAAGGTTTGGAAGAAAAGTGGTGTATGTCGTCATAGGAGATGGTGTGGAAGAAGAACAAGGAGCGAAAAAGGTGACCATTCCCGCAGGCTGCGTCCTTTGCCTTTTTCTTAGTCCTCGAAATTTTCCTAACAGAATCACTGAAACAAGTTGCATTTGTCTGAAACAGACTGGGAGGGTGTTCAGAAGCAGAAATGCTGGGAAAGGCAGAGGAAAATTCAGTCAGCACCAGGTGACCTTTTCGATATGTGTGCATAAGCTCAAGGGCCCTGGGTGACTGGTCTTTGTGGCTGTAGACTTGGGGAGCAGAACGGCAGGCTCCGCAGCACAGCCTGCACCCACAACCGAGAGGACGTGATGCTGTCCTTGAGCCAGAGCGTGTGCCCCTTGCTGTGTCCAGGCAGACATAACACGGCCAGACAACTCAAACTTGTCTGCAGAGCCTGGATGCAGCCTGGGAGGTTGCTTCCAGGTGACTGAGTAGGCCCGCGGGGTGAAGGCGGTGTGCTGCGGCGGAGTCTTGATGCTCTGCCTTCCTCAGAGCATTCAGAAAGAAGTCAGTCTATCAGACTCCCGACTCCCAGTCTGCCTTCACCCTTCATTTTATTCTTCTGAATCTCTGCTTAGCAGAAGCTGTCTCTTTTGATATTCACTGTGTTAATGAAAAAGGGCACTCATGTTCTTTAGCCTGGCACTCGAGGTCTTTGAAATCTGGATACATCCACCTTCCGTTCTTTCTCCCTCCTACAGGAGACAGTGTAGTCACATTCATCAGCTGACCTTTGGTCTCAGTCCATTTTCTGTTGTTGAAACAAAATACTTGAGGCTGAGTAATTATTAAAGAGTAGAGGTTTATTTGGCTCATGATTCTGGAGCCTGGGAGGTCCAAAGAGAAAGCCTGCTTGCTCCATGGTAGCAGGATGCAGGGCATCACATGTCAAGCAGAGCAAGTGTTCTGGTGTAGGTCTTTTTTTACAAAGCCACTAGTGCCACCATGACTTCATCTGATCCTAGTTGCCTCTCCAAGGCTCCACCTTCAAATATTGTGCCATCAATGTATGCATTTGGGAATTAAGTTCCCAGCACATGAAAGCACCATGTATTCAAACCATAGTGCTTTCCTCTGACTGGGCCCAGCACTTCTCCCCTGTGGCTGCCTTTCTCTGAAATTATCTTCACCACAAAGCCCTTCTCTCATTGTCTCACTCCCAAATATTCAGTTCATGTTTTACCTTTATTGTTATGAGATCAGTTATCACTCACATTGTAGGTGGAAAAGCTTAGTAGTAAATGGTTAAGATCCTTTCTTTTTTAATTTTTAAAATATTTTATTTATTTATGTATTTGATACAGGGTCTCCCTACACAGTGTGGACTAGTAGTGATCCTCCTATCTCAGCCTCCCAAGCTCTGGGAGTACAGGCATGCACCACCATGGTTGGTTTTGGTGGTCGACACGGCATGCCTGGGCTTCTGGATCCAATACAGCATATGGTTTTTCTAGAAAAACCACTAGAACTCCCAGGCCATTCCTACTCAGCCCTCTTAGAGGCCAGGGAGGCATGGAACAGTCTCCACCTCTAAGCAGTGCAGCCCCAGGCCAGAGTGGGAAACTGCTGTAGCCTGGTCCTTCCCTGTGGTATTCACCAAAAGTTTCCTTTGAGAAGAAAGTGGCTCACTGTGGCTTTCTAGCTTGGTTTTTTTTATGCATTTAGTATGGGGTCTACAGGGTCTCACTACACAGATTGGACTCATAGTGACTCTTCTGTTTTCAACCTCCCAAGCGCTGAGATTACAGGTGTGCACCCTCATGCCATCTCAATCCTGTCTCAGCATGCCCCAGAGGTGGATTTGTGTGTGTGTGTGCTGGCTTAGGGTGCCTTAAAGGTGGGTCTGGTGAGGCATGCTGTGTTGGGGAATCAAACCCCAGTCCCCTGTCCCTGACTGATTTTTTTTCAAGAAGGCACTTTAGACAACTGAGCTAACCCACCAGCCACCAAAATTTGAAAAAACTGGCACAGGCTGCCTCAAAGGCAGGTCTGGTGAGGCATGTGGTGCTCCAGATCGAACCCCAGTCCTATGCTCCTGACTGATTTTGCTCAAGAAGGCGCTTTAGACAACTGAGCTAACCTGCCAGCCCTTCTGGCTTATGCTAGGCAGAGGGGTTATGTATGAAAGTAAACACTGAAAATGCACATGACATAGATAAAATCTTTACAGCCATATCAAAGTGGTTTTATTGAGACAGGGTCTCTATGTAGTTAGGCTAGAACACACAGATATCCTTCTGCCTCAGCTTTCCAAGGCTAGAAATACAATCCTATCAAGGTTTGACTTTTAAGTCTTTCTGAGAAGTGTATTATTTGTTTGGCTTCCCTGAGTACAATATAGAAAAAAAAAATTTTTAGTCTGATGGTAGAATAACAAGCATAATATTAGGACTAGAACATTTGCTATCTTTGGAGAATATTTAACATGTCCAAAAATAAGCAGTGAAAACAATTTTAATTTTTATAACAGGCACATCAAAATGAAAGTAGGCTGCTACCTACAAAGAACTTTCTTTTTTATTCCTTTTTTTTTCCATGAGTGAGTCCTTCTAGTTTCAGTTTTGATTTCATGATGACTACATAGCAGTCTAAAAATAGCTGATGCAAACTCTGCACATTGAGCCCTATATCTCTGTGTGTACAAAATATAAATTTTTCAAGAGAACCTAAGTCGTAACATCTTGCAAAAGATTCAGTTTTTATCAATTTATCATTCAATGATAGTTTAAACAGCTTCATGAACTGCCAAGATAATATATTGTCTGCTGTTTAAAAATTAGTGTTTAACTTTTATGAATTAAGAGATATGATTATAATTTATAGTCAATAATATCTATTTGTTCTATACAGAAGTATAGAATGTCTAATGTTTATGAGAAAAAATCCTTACAAACTTAATAATATTCTATATAGAATACAGATTAAAGTACAAGGTAATGAAGTAAGTGAAGAGATGGCTATCCATGCTAAAGGATGAATTATCATCCCAATAAATAACAAGAATTGCTGCTAAGTTCAAAGCCTTATATCCAAGTCCTTCTTTTAGGCATTCTACCCACTACTTCATAAATACTCACAATCATTCTATGAGGAAGGAATAGACCTACTTTACAGATGAAGCACAGGAAGGTTAAATATCTTGGCTGAATCAAACAGCCAAAGCAGTGCCAAAGTAGAAGGGGAGGTACCGTGACACACGCCTATAACTGTGACACTCCAGGAGGCTGAGGCAAAAGGAGCGCAGCTTTGAACTGAGCAAGACCCTATCTCCGAATAAAAAGCACTGGGGGTATAGCTGAGTGCAAAGGCCCTGGGCTTCCTTCCCAGAGGTACTGGGGTTGGGGTGAAGAAAGATACCAAACCAGCACCTGAATCCAGCCATGGCTCTGGCCATGAGATTTCTAACAAACTTCAAACTTCATTTAAGTGTCTGTCTTCGACATGATTTCAGTTTTTAAAAATGTGTGTGTTTTAAAATTAAAATAGTTTTTTTTTTCCTTTTTTAGAGGCAGATGTAACTATACAGTTGTCTGCTTTCTCCTGATTTTTACATTCATGATTAAACTTTTAACAACACATCATTAATTCTGATACTTTAGTTACTGAGCACCTTAAATTACTAAAGAACATGAATGGTGAGTCAGTGAAGTTCTGCACTTTCCAGCATAAAAACGTTCTGCAAAATCAAGCATTCTGCCTTTCTTCAAAATCGATTTTAAGCACTTAGCTTGCGTCTCAGTTTTCTACATTCTTTTAAAGTCTACTGTAACATTCTCCTCATTTCCCTGTAGAGATGTTTTTCATCCCTAATAACATTCTTTTGCAAGGGAAAGAAATTTTCTAGTTGCTTATGTTGTTAAAGGTCATTGGAAGTCTATTCTGTCATCCTGATTCTCTTTGCCAAAATAGTATAAGGTCTTTCATAAATAATTTAATCTAACTGTATAATTAGTATCATAAAATATTTTTTCATTGAAGAATTTTTAACCATGAAATGAGTTCCTTATCTTGCAGTACTGTTTGAAACAGACATGTGTACATACTTGAAAAAACAAAATGTTAATATTAAGATTACATTTCTACATTAAAAGTAGCCTAAAATAACTATTTACTTTTCAGAAAACGATTGAAAATAAATCTTTAGCCAATAACATGGGAAATGGCAATATCTATTTTTTTGCATAATGAGTAACAAAATCTTTATTAAAAACTGTTTGGCCTAAATATGCACTCTAAAACTTATTGAAATTCAAAATAAAACTGAGAACCTGACAGATAATACCTGATATTAAATTTAGGATACAAACACAGGCCACTTCCATTTTTAAAAAAATTATAAAATAAATTGTTTATTAGTTTTACATGGCACATAAAAATGATAATAATGCAGTCTACTGGATGTAATGTCATTTATTCATTCATTTATTGTATGCCAGATCTCAAACTGGATTTCATCTTTATGCTTAAAAGACCTCATTTCTGTCTAGAATGAAACAGAGATACAAATAATAGGCAGTGCTGTTAAAAGTTTCATAGTGAGTTATTGGAATGAAATTTTGAGGGCCTTGTATGTGCACCTCCATATGCAAACTGTCCATAAATGGCATGGATATGAAGGTTCAGTGGATAGTTTTATTTTTAAATAAAATTTTTTTTCTGTAGTATTATCTATATCAGTATATAGAGCAGTGCATTTCTTGTCCTTTTAAGCAACTGCATTGGCATTCCATTGTGTGCATGGACTGTTATTATTTTATTTTTTAATGTATTTAGTACAGGGTCTACAAGGTCTCACTATGTAGATCAGACTCATGTTGATCCTCCTGTTTTCAGCCTCCCAAGAGTTGGGATTACAGGCATACCCGCTAAGCCCAGTCTCAGTCTCTGTCTCAGTGTGCCCTAGTGGCAGGGCTGGCATGGCATTGCTTCCGTCTAAGCAGGCACTTTAATCCACTGAGCCAGCCCAATGTACTTTTACTTAATCAGTCCCCTGGGGCTGAACATTAGGTAGGTTCCAGTATTTATTATTAAACAGAATTATGCAGTAAGTGTTCTTTATTTGGTTTGAGTCCATGCAAGTGTAGCTATGGATAAATTTGTAGAAGTACAATATTTGAATCAGAAAATAAGTGCTTTTATTTCTATTAATGCATTTTAAAATAATTCAGGAGAAATTCAATTCCTGAGTATCCATGTACTCAGATTTTTATGGGAGGAATTTTATATGTAATCAAAAGGATAAGTATGAAATATTAAACAGAGAAGGGCAGAGTAAGGCAATTTGGAAAGCTTCATCTATAGGAGAAGGAGGAAGAACATGTTGTGTTTTAGTTCAAGAGCCAAGTCATGTGGTCCTCTGGTACCTGTTTCTCTCAGAGAATGCCTTCCTGAAAAACGAACTTTGGTTAGGATTCCTGAGTAGCTCTATTTCTGGACCTGGGCTCCAATTACTTGATAGGATATACCCCTTTAGTTATCACGCATCATACCTAACTGAAGAGCTGAATGAAATGATCCTAAACTCAGCTGTCCTAAACCAGTTTATCCACTTACTCAGACATGTTTGTGTGTCCTGCACTTCCAACTGACATGAGTCCAAATTGACTCATGTGAATTTTCTCTTCACAATGGCTCCCAGCCAGTATAATCACTGTATCCCACTGTTACCACCTGCTTTACCTGTTACCTTCTACTACTACTACTACCACTACACACATACACACACACACACACACACACACACTTCTAATTCTATCATTCCCTGGCTTCCTGTCGTCTCTCTGCATAGAGGGAGTGTTATCCTCCTTTCCTGTCCATTTACAAGATAAGAATCAAAACTTTTGATTAGATATTCTGAGTGCTTTTGTATTAGAAAAAATCTCATTTATCACTCTCCACAATGAACACACAATTTCAGCACCACCACCTCCAGACAAGTGCTTGCAAATGCTCTGCACATGCCACCCATCAGCTTTGGCCCACACATGCATCTCCTTCTAACTGTGACTCTCACCCCCTGACCATCTGCCTCCCCAATGTCATCATTCTTTCAGTTCAACAGAAGCCCAACTCACTTTCTCCAGCATATAATGGGTTCCCCTCTCCCTGAGTTTGATTCTTAAATCCACACTGCCTCACGTTATAATCAAACTTTTTCATCAGCTATATTTTGTCCTGGCAGTAGACACTTAACGTTTCATAGATTATATTCATACTACAGCTGTGATGCTACACAGCAATGGCCTTTGCTTTGATAATAAAAATCATCAACATTGAAGTGATTTTGAGTTATTTCCATTACATTCATTTGAGGAGAAACAAACTGGAGCTCTGGGGAGATGCTGCCTATTTCTCTTTTCCTCTTTTGCCATAACTTGTCTCTGATTTCATATAAGAAATACTTGTTCCACACTAATGCATAGAAAAAGTATGCACCCACCTGTCATAGGAAGCTCCTGGAAATGCATAAAATCTTTCCATCAATTTTGTGCCTAGTTTAGTTAAGGTATTATTATACTGTATTAATTCTAACTATTGATCAGCAAAATTTTGAACCATAGATCTTCTATCCTAGATTTTTTTTTTTAAGAACATCCACTCAATAGTAAGCAGATATATTTTAGTGTACATTTTTTCTTTTCTTTTCTTTTACAAGAAGGAAACTGCTGACCATAGCAGACATCATTACTCTTACGTAATGAAACAGTGCTGAAGCTTCTCTGATGTCATCAATGCAACTGTTCCCAGAACCTGTCAGCTGTGGTTACAAAACCTTTGGTCCTTCTGCTTTAAGGAATAGCATTGGTGGCACTGAACTACGGTGATCTGTCTTTCATACACCACATATACAGTTCATCCTTTGAACTGGCTACAGGCTGTTCTTGGCCTTGTGTCTCTTGACACTCTCCAGGAAACCTAAAGCTGTTAGAATTTCAAGGCCAATAAACAAACCCATGTAGGCTCTTTGTAAGTAAGTCCCATCTTTTGAGATAATGTCGTGAGTACAATTGAAAACAGTTGTTAGGCTACCATCAACCTTTTACCTCTACAGATGAGACTACAGCCATTTCATGAGTTGTGTTTTCTAATAACTGGAACATGATGCACCTTAACCATGTACCAAAGAATATAGCTGAAATTTTTTCAGTTCATTTTCCTGTATCACTTATTGCATTCCTCACTGAGTGCAAGATAGCTTTCAAGTTTGTGTTGATAGTGATTGTGTATGTAGAAAAATTGTCTGTGGGAAACATCTAATTTCAATTAATCAACATATGAAAAAGTTGAGCCTGTTCTGAAAGAAAATACCCCACCTGACAAGTATTTGTGAAGGTAGTTATCTTACAAATTCTGGATGGCTATCGGAAGAGCTTTTATCATTCTTTATTACATAAGATCAATAAAAATAAAAAGAAGATTTAGGAAAAGGCAGTGGATCGCTGGCAAATTAAACAAAAAATATGAAAAATACATTTAGAAATAAAGTACTTAAACTAGATTCCAAATACAGTAGATTACTAAATATTAAAGAGTTCTATATATGGTTGGATACTTGAAAACTGAAAATAATGACATTCTTATAAAATGTATATAGAATAAATTTTAGTACTAAAATGAGCAGGATGCTGAATGGTCCATTATGCATATGTATATATGTCCACTTAAATTATGTTTGAATGTGTGTACATAGGAAAATACACAGAAAAGGTTATAGTTATTTTTGGGCAGTCAGATAAGAAGGGATTTGGGGGGTTGAGGAGATAGCTTGGTGATATAAGCACCAAGGACCTGAGTTCAATCCCTGATACTGCATGCCATGCCAGCCCCAAAATTGGATGTGGTGGTGAAAATCTCTAATCCCAGCACTAGGGAGGCTGAAACAGGAGGATTAACTTGAGTCCAAACTGGGTATCAAGACCTTGTATCAAACAAATAAACAAATTTTAAAAGATGGGATATATGTTTGAATAAGGAAAACAGAGGGCTGCTGTCTGTATTGAAAGTGACAAAATTTCCAACTCAAATCTATGGATAGTAGATAATAGTAGCTCAAAGTTTTCAGAGTCTTATGAGCAGAGTAGGGATGGATGCATGCTATTTTAACCTGTGCTATGGTGCTGATAATTTATACAGTTCAATACAATGTCTATAAAGAATAGTTAGGACAGCAAGTGGCTTTCAATTAGGCATAGAGCTGGTAGGATTCTTGGTTTCAGTCTTTCCTAGCTCTTATTTAAACCTCTCTTCCTTCATGAAGATTGTTTTTTTTTCCATCAGTATAATAATGATAATAGCACCTACTTATCGCTGAGCACCTGGCGTAGTACGTGATGCAATATCCAATGAACTGTCATTAGTATCAGTAAACTTCAGTAGAATTGTCCTGCTCTGCACCCTCTGACCCATACAGCCAGTCATATTCTCAACTATATGTCTTTCTCATGCTCAGTCAGTGAGATAAATATTAATTTCTCCTTTTTCTCCTATGCCCCAACCTGCAGAGCTATTCTAACATGCTCTCAAGTGCTCACCCCATCATACCTAGCTCAGTTATCATCTCCTCTTTACAGGTATCTCCCCAGCTCTCTAGGAAAAGATAATTTCTTCCTTTCTGCTCCTCTTAAAACACATAGATGAATTTTCATGGTCGCTGTTCATGTATACTCACCCACATGAAAGGATTACTCAGAGCCACGTGTAGTTCTGGTTCTTCTACACCTAGTTATTGTGCCTACAGTATTTTAAAAATCCAGAATGAATAAATTCTGTGTTACATCTTAAAATTTAATGGGACAAGTGGAACATCCTTCTATAGACCTACAAAAAAATCATAGGTACTCATGTCTGAACTGTTTTGTTATTGAAGAATAATAAAGATATATAGCTACCCCAAAGTAGTACGGAGCCCAAATTGGAATGTGGTACATGAACTGAGGTGAACACACTGTTAATAAAGACACTTAGTGCTTTTCATCTTGATATATACCAACCATGTGATTAATACCAAAATGGTAGCTTTTGTCATTACCTATACAATAATAAACAAAACCTGCCTTCTACTGTTTTTCTCCAAGCTAGATTCTCCTATTAATCTGAAATATTTCCAAATATCTCACAACTACAACTGCAAATTAAACCTCAGCCACTCCACTTTGGACATCTTAAAAAAAAATTGTTTATGAAATAAAAGGAATTTTGTTTTCTAAAATGTGGTATTATATTTCTCTTATTTAAGAAAAATATTTTGTTGATGCATAAGTACTTATCATAGTCTTTTTGAAATGAAATTTACCATCATGTTTTCACCTTTCACGGATTGAGTTAATGTGTTTTGTTCTATTTTTCTTCTCTGGCTTGTTTGCATGTTTCACAAACATTCTCATTATTTGCACAAATATTCCCATCATTTGAATTTGGTTTTTAGATCAATGACTCTAATAACAACTATGAAACTTATCTAAGGATTGGGTATAAATATGTAGAAACTCACACACAGACCAACTTTAGATGCCCATTTAAGGTTTTTTCATATGACAATCATTTGAAGATCAGTATGAAGAATAACTGATAAAAATAAATGAAAAAAGAATGGTTGCCTCCTATATGAGCAAGATTATGTTTGAAAAAATATTAGCTGCTACCACCTAAGGAACAAAATCTGTTTACACTCACAAAATACAAACTTTGTTTAAACTTTCAGTATTAAAAATCCACCACATGCACATTTTGAGGGCAGGCTTTCTCAGGAAAGTTTTATTCACACTGACTATTTAAATTCAAGTTCAGAACTGGCATTTCAGTTGCAGTAGATCTAGTTAAGACATATCTATCACCTTCTTAAAAGAAACAGACTCTAGATTATATTTTAAAACTCAGTCCAGTATTCTTCAAAGAGGGTCAAGTTTGATTTTTTTATTTTAAACTGCTGTGATATTAAGAAGCTAGCTAGCACTTTCTCAATGCTGACATGAGCACGGTTCAGTAGGTATTAGAAGGGCTTGTCCTGGATACATTCTCTGCCTCACCATGTGTCTGCCCCTCTGCAGCACGCGATGCCCTTCTGGAGGGTCTCCAGTCACTCAGACCTCATGGCCCTACATCATGCGTTGGAACTGGAGTACCTGTAACCATCACCTGGACTATGAAACGGCACAACTGCCCTGCAAGGAGGGCCAACTCCAACAGGCTGTATCTCACGCTAGTGCTGGACACCAGAACGTGGCAATTTCAACATACTGATGTGCAGCTGCTGTCTGTCTTGACCTCTGCCCTCACAGTTAATGGAGGACCACATCTGTTTCTTGAGAAAGGCTGTTGACTCTAGTACTGTGAATCCAATGAAAGTAAGCCATGGAAATGTTCTAGCAAGTGTAAAGTGTTTTTGCCACAGTAACCACACAGCTCAAACCTGTGAAGGAAGGACCTGCAAGCACTTCAGCTTTTAGCATTTTCAATGTGACAGAAACATCTTCTCCAGTACAGCAAATCTGATTGCACAAGAAAAACTGAAAGGTATCCTTGAATACCAGAGGAGGAATTTTCTAACAAACAAGGTTTACTTTTTGATGTCTCCTACCCAGGGTAATCTATACATCTCTACTTATTTATGAACAGACTTAAAAAAAAAAGATTTACTGAGGTATAATTCATATACCGCACAATTCACAGAAATAGTCTTTTTGACATCAAGTAATTGAAGAGATGATAGCATAAAAAATAAGTGATTAAAGGCCTTTGCCTCATGCTATGGCAAGTTCTTTGAATATTAGCACATTGCAAAGTAAAGTATGTCTAATTTAAGCGTATAATATGTACATCACTGAGACAATCATGTACAGAAAGAATTTTGGGTGTAAATTTGTAATAATGGATGATTCTTTTACATATTGTTTAGTGAAATGATATTGAAAGGTACCTTGACAATGAAGCCTGAGGCGACACACACACACCCCGTGTGCAGTGCCTTATCTAAGGATTGGGTATAAATATGTAGATAATGGACATTTTTTTAAAATGCTCTTGTCAAGACCAAAAGCACGGATATTAAGTGTCAATAAGGATTTTGTTTTCCAAATCTTTATTCCCATCAGTTCTTCTGAGTTTTTTTTTTTTTAATGAGGTTAGGAGGGCATTGATTCAAAGACAGTTTAATTGATTCAAAAGAAAAATTTGAAGTCCTCGTATCACCTCATCTTTTTTTTTTTCATTTCAATACTAATGTATTATATGTAACTACTTGGAAAAAATGATTATGCAAATGCTTCATCCCACAGAAAGAATATAGATGATAGATATATTTTATTAATAAAATTGTTTGTGAATTGGAGACTAGAGAGTTTTCACGTGCTCAAAATTATTATTGTGCCTGCATTTTCTTGTTTAGATAAAAGGAGGACATTAGCACCTAGCTGGAAATCAGCACAAATTTACATTGCTCCCTTCATTTGTACTCTGTCTTCCTTCCCCTTAAGTTCATTACCACTGATTTATGCCCCCAGTCATCATCAACAAACAATAATGTTACACATCTCTTATATTAGGTGTTACATAATAATCATACATCTTGGGAAATAAAATTGTCTCCTCTGTTATATCCCTAAGGAAGTTTCTCCAAAAGCAGTTGCTTTATCTGGATACTAGTCATTCTCCTCTAAACCTTCATGTCCATGGAATTACTCTTTAGATGAATTATCTTTAATATTAAATGTCTGGGGGGCACCAGCCTTGATCCAGACTAGTAACTAGCTACTCCATCTTCTTCTGAAGGTTCGTGTTGCTGCTAGAATTAGTCATTTGTGAATTCTCCAAAGTGTTTAACAGTTGAATTAATTTCTTTTTTTTCCTTGTTTGCTTGAAGCAAACAGAAGTTGACAATTTTTAACCCTTTTCTTTTCATGTTTATGCAGATTGAAAAGACAAAATTTATATTGGCCTTACTGTAAAAAGGTGTGTTGTGTCACAATTGTGTACAGAATTTTTCTTCATTAATTTTGTGTTTAAATTAATAAAATTGATTTGTGAAGTACTGTATACTCCTTGAACCTCAGCATCCTCTGTTCCTATTGGTTCTATGAAGTAGCAGCAGGGTCTTAGTTGCATCAGAACAAAGTCTGAAGCAAGTTGAAGGAAGCAACAGCAGCGATGGCTTCATCAGCCCTGCGGGGGACCAGCACTAGAAGGCAATGCCTGCTTTTGTAATCACTGTAAGAACTGATGCCTCACAAACTAACAAAGTGGACCCTGACTCGAATTTGTCAACAATAGAAGACAATTCAGCAAAAGGGATTTTGGATCGCAGGTCATAGATTTAGCACATTAAATATTCAAGGGATAGGGGATAGAGATATAAGACAGTTTCATTTTTTAAACATATCTGTGACTTGCCTGATTAACCTTTGACCAAGAGCTATAAAACAATAGCTACCTTCCTGCTGAGATTTTAATCTTAGAAATTCAGCATTCATATATACAAACATGTAAAAATTAACATGTGTATTATCTGACCCATTTATCAGCCCCCTGATGTGTGTTCTCCACATATATGCACCAGGCCAAAGCATCTTGAATACTGAGATATCCACATAAGAAGGAACAAAGATTGGGGAAAATATTTATGGAGTGGCACAGGGGTGTCAGTGATGGGGTTATTAGGTTTTAGGTGAAGAAGGTATGACACATAAGCAAAGTGGAGGGCACTAAGAAAATGTATTTTCTAACATAACACCCACTGACCATTTAAATCTTTACCTCTTTAACTATTAAATAGAGCTAAGATTCCTCTTCCTGGCATTCTAGAGACCTCCAAGTACACACTATATTTTCTTCTCAGCACTGTCTGTCATTACTGTACTGAACAAACTTCAGTACAGTAGGCCAGTACATAAGGCTCTTTAATGAACCAGAAGTTCTGACCGAGTTCTGCCTCACCTTTCAGAGCACGTCCAGTGCTATGAATGACTCTTAGGCCTTGGGACACCCAATCCTGGCCAGCTCTAGTCCCCCCTCCTCTCAAGTGCCTTCTCTCCCATGGTGGCAAGCAGTATGAGAGCTCCTTCCCTTGAACACCCCATCCCACCCAGTCTTTGTTGACAGAGCATATTCCATTGTATGGACTGACTCCCTGGGGTCTGCCTCTGGCACTGTCCTCACTGTAGGGCTGTGTGTGAACACTGGAGTTGGGAGAGACAGGCATAAAATGAACTACTACTGAGCAAATGAGTGAGACAGTCAAGTCAGAAAGGCAAAGGTCTTCATCAGAGAATGCTTCTACTTTTGTATTGTAGGAATGAAAACCAAAACCCTGGACCCAAGACAACAGGAGTAGATGATTTTATGAGGGAGAAAGACACAGAAAATTCTTTTTTTTTTTTTTTTTTTGGTGGAACCAGGGATTGAACTCAGGCCCTTGCACTTGCCAGGGAAGCGCTTATTCCACTGAGCCATCTCCCTGGCCCTTTACACAAAAAAATTATTGAGAGCCTAATTGGTTTATGCTAAGTACTAAAAGAGGTGCCAATGAGTATTCTACACAAGGGTATGATCTAACTTACTCCTTAAAATGAACTCTGTCTGCTAAGTACAGAGTGAGCTAGAGAAAGCAACAGAAGATGTGAAGAAACCAATCTCAAGTCAGGTGAGCAGTGTTCTGGGCCCTGACTGCCACCTGGGTTGGTAGGTGTTAAAGAATTCACTGCAGCTCCAGTCACAATACTAATGAAAACAAGCAGTGAAGCTGCTGTGTGCATACTGTCAGGCAGAAGCTTTCTGAAGAACAGTTGGCTCAGTAGCAACCAAAGACTAGGAAGACTTGGCCAAGCAGAGATGGTGGAGAGAAGAGTCTGTGAGTGTCCCTAGATTAGAAAGAGTGCAGCAAGCTTGGGAAGAGAAATAAAAGTAGGGGGAAGCCCAGGACTGTGCAACTGGAGCTCACAAAGGGAGTGATAGTGATGAGAGCCCAGTAGAAGGCCAGTGGGCAGGGCTTAGCTGTCCACCTCATAGTAAATCTTCAGTGTTCCTAATACCCATGAGCCTTACGGCTCCCTTTTCATGGAAGAAAATAAAAGATGATAGGCCAGAAATTATTCTTCCATTTTTGCTTTAGCACCCACAGCCTTCCCTATGAGTGACACACAGTTCACTAGACTTACAGTAAAATTTAGTGGAGCTTTTTTATTGCACAGATTCTACAACTTGGGTAAGTCCTCAGCCCAAGGGCTTGCAGCCACAGAAGGCAGTCATGACCTCAGCCTACCCTCTTGGATGAAACAAAGAATCATGAAAGGACTAAGGTTAAGAGGCCACTAAAAAAAAAAAAAAAAAAAAAGTTTCATTTTTATTCCCTGGCCCACCATTAAACATCAGGGTGATCTCAGGACCTTGTCCCAATTTTAAGGGCTATCTGGCCTCACATTCACAGTGAGCAATTTGCAAGTGATGTGTGCTTTTATTTTAACTTTAGCATCCCAATCCTGTCATCCTTCCAAAGTTTGGTTGTATTTTTTCTTTCAATGAGCATTTATAAATATCAAAAGGAAGAAATAAATATATACAGTTTTGTAATAACTTTTTAAATTTGCTTTTCAGAACATTTGCCTATGACATGGTTGTTTCCCAATTCAAATGAGTGAAGGAGGCCATTTGCTTAACAGAACACAGCAAGAATGGACACTTGTGCGTGCATTTAAGGCTTACGAGAAATTTCCTTGCGAATTTTACCCTCACTCTACACAGGTACACAGCCTCAGTTGAAGTAGTTCTGACCGTCCCACTCAGGAGAGCCTTTTTGAAAATCCAGAGTCTCACATTTAAAAGAACATGAAGAGCCTGTCTTTCTTTCTGTGTTTCTCTGAACATTTCCATTTCTCTCCATTCTGTGTGATTATACAAACTGACAAGATGACTTGTGGCAGAAGAAATGAAAGGGTTTGTAATTTAGGAAACCTCTGGCCCTGCTGACTGAAAGCAGGTTGTTTGTAAAAAGGAAATCCTGACCTCAGCTAACTGGCAAACTCTGTCAGAAGCAATAGAAGGAAGTGGAAGAGAAAGAACAGTGCTGGGGATTTTTATTAGCAACTGAAGAAAAATGGATGCTCTGCCGGAGGAAAGCCCGTGGAAGAAAGCTCACCACTGGGGGACCAAGATCTACTCCTGTCACCAAGTGTGTGATTGCATGATTGCATTGGGGTTTGGTGATATGGTTTAGGGAGCTGGTTGTACAGGAGGAGGTGGCTGCCTGGGACAATAGCTAGAATGACACCCCTGACCATGGATTTCCTCATTACCTAAGGTTCAAGTCACTCTGACACAGCATACCCTAGCCACCCCATCTTTATACTACATTGATACAGAACACGAAGGCCCAAAGAGAGAGGATGGCATACACAAGGTGTACCAAACACTTGCCACATTGGCCCTCTCAGACAACTTGTCTTCATCCCACCTTCCCCCTTGTCTGCTGCCTGTCAGCAGAGTTCTACCATGACCCTTGCAACTCCACCAGGAAAGAAGCCCTTGCAGGTTCTACTCTCCTTAGCCCAGTGGTTCACAGTAACCTACCCTTGGAAATCAGTAAGGGTGCTCTGAAGGAGACCAGTGCTGAACCCAGTCCTCAAGAGATTCTGTTTGGATTTATCTTAGATGTGACTTGAACTGCACGTGACACAAGAGAGGCCTCCACTGCCAGCTGCCAGCTACCATCTACCACGTGGACCAATTTCCAAGGGAGCTTTCTGGCTCTTGGCCTTACCTTTCCAGTCAGTTCTGCATGGCCTTATCTAAGCCCCTGATGCACTCTTGATTCTCCCTCAACTCCATCCATGAAAGTCCAAAGGAGTTTCTCTACGTGATGTCACAGGAGTCCTCAAGAGGCCACCATCTATTGGGAAAAGAGATGGATGATAAAGGGTGGCCTATAGCCAGGCGCTGTGATGCACAGCTATAATCCTAGCACCTTGGGAAGTTGAGGCAGGAAGAGTGCAAGTTTGAGTCCAACTTAGGCATCTCAGTAACTTAGCAAAATCCTGTCTCAAAATAATTTCAATAAAGTATAGAGGGGTATAACTCAATGTAAAGACCCAGGGTTCAATCCCAGGTACAAATAATAATGATAATAATAATAATAATAATAATAATAATAATAACAGTAACAATATTGGGCTGGAGCTATAGCTCAGTGTCAGAAAGCTTGTGTGTGAGGCCCTGAGTTCCATCCCCAGCACTGCTAAGTAATAAAACATAGCAGCCTGTGATGCCGGCCACAATAGCTCTCAAAGACACCTGCAATCCAAGGGGACCAAGGTGGTAAAAAAAACTTTCACTTATGATGAGATCTCAAGAGCACAGCAGACAATGTTGCCTAGGCAAAGGAGAAGTCTCAAAGAGGAAACAATATTTTCATTGGCCTATTAAAGAAAAAGAACAGGAAGCTGAAAAATTCCTAAATTCTCCCCTAAGTTCTCCACCCAGTGATCAGCTTGTTCAAGCCTGAGGCCAGTGAAGACGCTGTTAATTTTTTCCTCCCTCCCAAACCCCACTTTTCAGTCTTTAACAAAGATTTGCCAGTTCCCACACAGCACACCCCCAGCCAATGTGGTATTGCTTGCAGCCTCACCCACCTAGGTAGTGTCTCTCCCTGAGAGCCTGGAATTGCCCTCCACCAGCCTCCCTGCCTCCACTTCCCCACTCTGACCCATTCCCTGCACCCTAGTCTAACCTAGTGCTGCATGTTACTGTGGTGTTTAGGATAAAAGTGAAGCTCCGCAGTGTGCTGAAAGCCTGGACCTCCACCTCTCACTTGCACCAGCCTCTCATCTCCTTACTCATTCAGCTTTCACTCCATGAGGTTCCTGGTTGGATCTCACAAATGCTAACAGCTGCCTCATGCCATGGCCTTCACACTCTGCCTGAATGGCAGTTTCATCTCATCACTGGGGTTTTTCTCACCTTTCCATTTTTGGCTTACTACTGTGTCCTCCATATGCCTTCTGAAGAGTCTGTTGGAAAGGGACATCTCCACTGCAGAATCCTCTCTCCTTCTCTTAGAGACCCCTTTATGTCCTTCTTTACACTTGTCCAATGTCATTTTTAAATTCTATTTGCTTACTGCTCTGTTTGCTCCCTTTCTAAGTAGGCTGGAAACTTCAAGAAAATGAAGGACATCACAACTACTGAAGTCCCAGCACCACTGGTGATAAATGCTTGAACTATTCCTGTTTTGTTCTAACAATAAAATGAAAATATATGTCCACTAGATAAGCAATCAATCAATGAACAGAGGCAATGGGAAGTAAGAGCATAATGTATATTGGAGAAATTTCAAGAGTTTGATGAAGCAAACTTTGATATGTGGGATGGGTAGTTAAGAGAGTGTGGCAAAGAAAAGCAGTTTGATTGGGTGCAGATTGCCAAGGGTAATTTTTAGCTACAGTGGAGGGTATGATAGAAAATCAGATGCATATTCATTGATTCATGAGTAAGAAATGCACAGAAATAGGAAGTTAGGAGACACCAGGAACGTGGTAAGGTGACTGTGTAAGGGCAGCACTGGGGAAAGATGTAGAACCCAACAGTATGTGTCACAGGGGCAGTGCTGGACCCCAGAGGGTGAGTGGGTTTCCAAGGCCCTCCTGCTTACATCTTTCCCATGTAAAATGAGAAGGGAGGTGGCTGGAAGTAGCCATGTGGATTCCAGTTTATAGGGAAAGACTTCATTCTAAATCTCCCCACTCATGAACTGGAAGGCTCCTTACTAGAAATAATTATATGTATTATTGAATACATGGATGGTAATGAACTCTTTGGAAGGATAGTAAACTGGTTTCTCTGATGGCTCCAGTAGGTATAGAAACCAGACCAAAGCCCATTGTAGGTAACTGAGGAAGTATCACTTTTCCATTCCAAATGAGGCAGGAGGTGGCTGGAGGAGATTATAAACATGCATCCCCTCCCTATGAAGACTATCATTATATACCCTCTTATCATTCTACTAAAATCATAGCCCAGAGGTGACTCTTGGGCCAGGCCTTACTTCAGTCATCCTGGGAAGGGTCTCTGGACACAGATACTCCCAACTCTCCACTCCTTCAACTCCCAGTAGGAAGATGCTGCATCTGAGGAGATGATTGCAGCATCTGCAGGTTGATGAAGGTCCTTGAAACATGATGCCTTGATTCTGTTGCTGGCGCTTGGCAGGCACAGAGCCCACCTCAAACAAATAGCAAAGTATTCAAGAGGAGGAAAAGAGAAGAAACACAAAGAGAAAATACATGGTAGAGGGAAGAAGGATGTTTGTGGTGTTAATGAACGTAGGAAAGCATTCTGCCAATGAAGAGGACCCCTTACATTTTCTCTGGCCTTGAATGGGGGAGGTTTGCACAAGTGTCCACCAGGCCACCAGGACCAATGTGCCTGCAAGCAGAAGACCAGCCATCCAGGCTGGTATCAGGGGGCTGTGGAGGGGAGTCTGCAGGGCTTCTGAGCAGGAAGCCCTGACCTCTCTGCTGACCCTTCAGAATGAGCATCTTCCCTTCCTCAGCTCCCCATGGCCCTGCCTATAGGACTGTCTTGCAGAGAAATAAATGGTCCCATCACCTAGGCCACTAGTGATTCAAAAATACCAAAGGCTTCCAGAGGTTCCATTCTTCTGCAAATACTTCAAAAGCAAGAAGGCGGGGGTCCAGTTAAGGAAGAAAGCACACGCCCTTATTGGAACACTCTTGTTTTGAAAAACTTCTGCCCTCTGGGGTGGAAAGCATTTCTTGGCCCAGAGGAATCAAGAGGCACCATCATAGCTCCAGAAACCCTTCCAGCCCCCTGACCTTGATATTTATTTGCAAAGCCTGACAGGAAATCAGTGCCGTGTGTTCCATGAAAAACAAAGGAAAATGCAGGAATCAGAAAAAACAACAGACTGCACTAAATAGACTTGCATCAATAGACCTTAAAGAAAATGAAATGATAGAAAAATAGGTCCCTGTGACATGTAACCTCTTAACATGTTCTAAAGGCCCAGCTCTGGGCTTGGTCCTAAATTCTGTGTGCCCAGGGAAGCTCATATTTCCCAAATGGGGGCCCTTGTGCTGCTGGAATAAAGATGCTAAGTGAGGGATCTTAACCTCACCGGTGTGGCACAGGATTGACTGAAAGCTTCAGGTACAGGATGGGAGAGACTCGGGGGACCACTCCTAGGATAATAGAATGTTTAATCTATATTACAAAGAATGGGTAAGGTTCTTCCAGATGAAAAAGAGAGGGAAGAGCACAGCTGGAAGGGGAGAACAGGTAATGTCCAAGACAATTGAAGTCTAACCCTTAAGCTGGTACACACTCTGAATCACAGCTCTCTGAAAGGCCAAGGCAAGTTCCAGCCCAGCCTACTCAACTGAGAGACTTCACCAAAGACCTGTCCCTTCTTTAATAATGATAGGAACTCAGAATATACTTACATACTATAAGAAAAATATAAAACAAGTACTACAATAGCTCAGGAGACTGAGCACCTACTTAGAAAAGCACAGGGACCAGCGTTTATCCCCTGCACCACATGTCACCCAGCTCCAGCCCTGGGCATGCTGAGCTGTCCACCAAGTCTGGGAGTGGTAGCGCATGTCTATAATTCTAGTGCTGGGGAGGCTGAGACAGGAAGATCACTAGAATGGAATCCATTGTCAAAAACAGAGGCAACAGAGAGTGGTGAGACTATGTCAAACAAAAAAGGATACAACTCAAATAAAGCTATTAATCAACCCTATTTTTTTACATGCAGAAATTCTGGCTCAAGGCTAGAGAATAACTCAGCAGCATAAATGCCTTTGTGACAAACACAAGGTCCTGAGTTTGATCCCCAGTACAAAAAAAAGAAAAAGAGAAAGAGAGAGTGAGTGTCTGTTTTCAAGAAAATCCATGTTTTGGGGGAGAGCAAGTTATAGGAATCTTACATATTCTGATTATGGGTCAAAATGAAATTTGTAGACCAATTAAACTATAGTGATGGGCACATGTGGCTCACAGTTTAAGACATGTCTGGAATGTCCAAGAGACCAGTGTAGAGACCAATGTGTCACTAGACCTTTAGGAATATTGGCAGAATTGAGGGCCGCAGGTAGGAGGCAGAGGGAGGGCAGGGTAGCTTGAGTGAGAACACCATTCATACTGTAGGAAGTGGGACCGGGGAAATGGCTCAGTGGAATTTGCAAATGCAAGGGCCTGGGTTCAATCCCTGATTCCGCAAAACACACACACACACACACACACACACACACACACACACACACACACACACACAGAGACACACATACTATAGGAAGTTTTCTAATTCATGGGTCTTAAGCTTGATATACACGAAAACGTACTTGGAAATAGGTTCCCACTTCAAATATTATAATTACTTAAATAGGCTGCACCATGTTTTTTTCACACAAAAGTTACATTTCTCAACCTTGGTACCCAACATTTTAAACTTCTTAATGTAGAAATAATGTTGTATTCATACACTACCAGTAGAGTAAATAAACATATATATCTGAAGGTGTTGCTGATTTAAATTACAGATTGTTTATATTTGTGTTACAAAGAAAAAAAAAACAAAAACTCTGATTCATTGTTTACACTTACACACATACAAACTCACACACACACATCTTCTATTAATATGTGGGATCTTAAATATCAGTTAAATAAATGGACTCTAATCCCCCTTCTGGGATTTATCCACATGAATCCTGTTCATTTATTTATTTACTAGAGCTATGCTTTGGCTCTTAAATGCTCCCCAAAGGCCCGTATGTTAAAGGCTTGGTTTCCTATGGTAAAACCATAGGAAGCGGGCTTAGTGGAGGGAAGTGAAGTCACAGGCGTGCCTTTGGAGAGAATATTGGGGCTCTGACATGCCCTTGCATTCTCTTTGCTTCCTGACCACCATGAGGAAGTGACCTCTCTTCCCATAAACACCCATCCTGGTGTTCTGTGTCACTGTAGTCCTGAAGTCATGGAGTCAAGGATGCACTAAAAGTGCTGAAACTCTGAGGCAAAATATCTTTCCTCTTTTTACATTGATTCTCCTAGGTATTTTGTCACAGTGGAAGAGAAGCCAATATAGCCACAAGCCTTGATAGGTGCTGAGGCGCACTGTCTGGCCCAGGAGCGCACAGGATTCCATCCCTGTCCTTCTAGCACTTGCACCTGCTTTGGATTATAAAACTGTATGCTTAATGACAAACAGAGAGGTACTTACATAATCATTGCTGTGGCTACAAGCTGGAGACCAGTGCTTCCATGTGCAGGAGAAGCTTCTACCTCCCCCCACATAGCACTTAGTATACTTTGTGTTAATTATCTAAATTTCTTCTGCAGGCCAGGGATATAGCTCAGCGGGACAGTGCCTGTCTGGCAAATGCAAGGTCCTGAGTTCAATTCCTGGCACGAAAATGCATAAATAATTAAATTTTTTCTGGTCCCTTAGCTCTATGATGGTAAGCACCGTGTCTGATTGTCAATGGACTCCAGCACACAGCACATGGTTAAAAACAGATTAAAGGGCATCTGTGTGATGTACTACTCAGCAACAGTTACCCAGTTGATGAACCATTCTGTGCCTGTAGCTATAGAAAACTATCCATAATATATAGTTTACTGAAAGAAAATAAACCAAGATCTGGTGTATAGCTTAAACTTGTATTACTGTGCATATCTATAATAGAAGATTAAGATGAATATACAGTCATTTCGCAGTTCTGGTGGGGCACCAATTCCAGAAATCCCTGTGGATACCAACATCCACCACTGCTCAAGTACTTTCTATAAGACAGGACAGTATTTGCCTAAACCTGTGCATATTCCTCTATATGCATTAAAGCATCTCTAAGTTACTTGAAATTTCTAAAGCAGTGTGAATGCTGTATACATATTTGCCATACTGAATTGTTAAGGAATAATGACAGAAAAGAAGTTTACATTTAATACAGAGTTGACTTTTTTCTGAATACTAATTTTAATTCAAATTGCAAAAAAAAAAAAAAAAATCCACAGGTACTAAACCTATGGACATAGAGGAGATTTTACATATGTGTGTGTGTGTGTGTATACATATGTGTATAT
>PVKA01015089.1:0-50864 GCA_004027165.1 Ctenomys sociabilis
TCTGATACTGGGGCTTAAACTCAGGACCTTGTGCTTACCGAGCAGATGCTTATGTCACTGAGCTATCTTTCCAGCCCCAGACTAAGGCAGATTTGATTTTTTGTAAGTATAAGTTAACAAAATATGGTTCCATGTCCAGCAACAACAATATCACCAGTACTTGTGAAGTTTTTACAAATATGGTTTTCCTAGACATACCAGGGACACAACATTTCCTAGAGTACTACTACAACCAACTGAATTTCTGCCACACCTTAATCCTCTTTATCTTTGAGGTTTGACTGTACAAATGCCCCTGGTGCCTCTTCAGGTGGGTGAGCCAACCCGGATGAATCTAAGGATAGCTGCAATTGCGGCAGCTTGGCATCCCCTAACTGCATTTATAATCTAATTCTATATTGATTGATGTGTCTACTAGCTATCATGACAAGAAGCACCAGACCCTAAAAGGAGTGCAAAGGAGTGACCTAAATTTCCAGAATCCTCTGCTTATTCCAGGAAAGGACATGACTATATTTTGCCTATTTATTAGCCTCTCTTTCCTCTTCTTTTCTTTTGCCTTATGTTTATTGCCCATCCCAGTACGAGTAGGTCACAAAGCTCATTTGTCTTTCTTCTATATCTCTTATTCTTGAACAAAAATAAAATTTCTTTTTGTGTTTTTCCAGTATGCAGTCTCACTTTTGGCCTTGCAACATCCAGAAGAAATACTGGGCTCATCTGTGGTACAATTCAGTAATAATATTACAGCAGAAATTTGGGGGTTGGGCCCAGAAATCTCTTATATTGCCCACCAGGTGATCTTGATACTTGACTATTCTTCATAAGTTTACAACTATTGTGTGATTTGCTATACTTGCCTTTGTGAGAGATGTACCCATTTATCAGGGGCTCTGAGAAGGAAATAAATGTGTTCACATTTAATGAAGATTTTTAGACAGCAGTTCTTCATGGTCTCTTTTTCATTAGCAGCCAAAATATCACCCCTCATGAAGGGTGTTTACAGAGGTAAAATAAGCAAACTTGGGGCCTGAAAATTCTGCAGATCATTTCTGAAGCTGTTTCTTGGATCTTAAAAGAGAAGTTAAAATAGTGACCCATGTTAATCAAAATAATAAGTGTTTTGAGTCTCTGGCACACAAAGTGAAGAATAAGATTGCTAAAAAAGCCATGTGTAAACTTCTGGGACTCACCATGAAAACAAAATAGCAAACAAAAGAAATGCTACATTCCTGGAAATGTTCAGAGATCTGTGACGCCCTTAGAAACCTGAAAGAGGCACAGATGATGTTTTTATTACAGTGTCCTTTTATATATTCCGTTTGGTGTATAATTGGATGGATCTTGCAGTCACTATGGGAGTGTAATAAAAGTTGAAACCAGAGATATGGCATCTTTGCTAAAGTGCATTGACATTCTTCCCTGTACCTTGTAGTTTTGGGGAACTGTCAAATTTATGGTTTTTGTAGTAATCAAAACAATCCTACAGCAGTGACATGGCAAAAAGCCAAATATATTCTCATTTTCCATGGCTATCTAAAACCTCCTTTTGTCTGTGTGTACGTAGATTTCAGGGAGCATTTTGGTCAGCTTTCCTTTGTCAGTTCAAAACACCTGATGCACCTGATTTAAAGGAAGAGAGTCATTTTGGCTCATGGTTTGTTGCTTTTAGTTAATGGTTTTCTGGCTCCACGGAAAACAAATTACTGTGGTTGAGAGCATAGAACATAAAGAAAGTGGTACTAGATGTAATCAGCAAGCCCATGTTGTAAAGCCCACCAGCCACACACAGAAGTATACTTTACTAATTCCTTAAGTAACTGTTAAACCAGTCCAGCTGACAAGATTAACTGTCACAAGGACCTGAATTATTGGGACAACCTTATTAAATCACATTAGCCTACCACAATAATATCAAAACATTGGACCGGGTAAGGAAGTGTCAGGTATCCAAGAAGTCCAAATATAGTGCAAGGAATTGAGTTACAATGAAAAATCATGACAGATATTCAGAAGCCTGTCACCCCAGTGAATTTTCTATGGTTCTGATGATAAAGAATGTTGAACATTTTTTCTGAACAAGCAAAGAAAATTTGTCTTTCACTGCCTAGAGCTGTGAAAGAGGTACACATTAAGTAGGACTCCTTGGATTTGGGAGGGTAAATATGTTTAGATAGAGGGCTCTGTCCTATTCACTGTATAAACTATAATAGAAGACTGAAATAAATTGATAGGCAAATTCATTAGTCTTCCTGAGACCTAGGGCAAGAGAATGCTCTACAGTAATTATAGTTTCAGCATGAGCTATAGCCCAAGAAACTGTAACACTTTGTCCTGTGGACTGTAGATTTCAATGTTTCTCCAAGTGCCATTTGTAAGAATTCTTTACATTGTGTTTGGCCAGCTCAAAGGAGAATCATAACACAGGTATCTATAATTTTCTGCTGCTAAACATTCTTCTTTTAAGAAGAAAATGACTGGAAAAACAGTAGAGTGTCCAACAAAGGGCTAAATGATGATGTGTTAAAGGGAAAATACCCAACAATATTGTGTTATTACACAATAATAATTTTTGAGCTAATCAAAATATGACAGTGTTTTCATAAAGGTACAATATAAAAGTTGAAGGATAAAAATATAAAAATTTCATTGCCCACTGTCAATGTAGCATAATTTTATCAAATAACAAACCTTTAGAACATCTGCTCTTAGGGCCAAGGAGATAGCTCAGTAGAATAAGCTCTTTCCTGCCAAATATAGGGTCCGGAGTTCAATCTCTGGTACTAGAAAAGAAAACCTCTGTTCTCAATACAGTAAATCTTGGTCTAGTTGTTTCTGTTTCATTGGATTCCAAGCTAGAGAACTTTGTCACAAATGTGGTATTGTATTTCATTTACAACTGATGAAACCTCCTAGATTTGAGATACTTCTGTGTTACTGACAGAAACATATGCAGAGAGTAGAATATTTTGCTGGTTGTTTTTTTTTTTTTTTTTTTTTTTTTTTTTTTTTTTTTTTTTTTTTTTTTTTTGTCTTTTTGAGACAGGGTCTCACTATGCTGTTCAGGCTGGCCTCGACCTCACTTTGTAGCTCAGGCTGGTCTCGAACTCACAACAATCCTCCTGTCTCAGCCTCCCGAGTGCTGGGATTATAGGCATGCGCCACCACGCCTGGCTTGCTGGTTGTTTTGAATGTCCCCTTTATCAAAGATAAATGTATCTGTGACTGGATGATCAGTTTTAACAAACACCAAAAGAGGTATCTACAAACAAACAAAAATATATATTAGACAAAAGGAGAAAATAAGAAACTATATAGTAAATTTCCAGAAGAAACAGCTGGTTTGTTACTAAATTACTAAAGTGTACTTCTGTGTGTGGCTGGTGGGCTTTAGTTTCCTAATTCCTCGTTTTGTCTATATTACTTTAAAAAAATTATATATCTTTAGTACTGAGTTTTCAAGGCCTCACTACACAGATGAGACTCATAATGATCCTCCTGTTTTTAGCCTCCCAGGCACTGGTTTATAGGTGTGCACCACCATGCCTAATCTCAATCATGGTCTCAGTGTGCCCCGGGGACACCCTGGAGATCAAACCCAGTCCCCACATCTGTCTAAACACGTGCTTTAATCCATAGAGCTATCTGGATGGCCTCTATATTACTATGTTTGAACTAGTATTTACTTTATAAATTCATAGAATATGAAATTTAACAGAGTCATATCTGAACCTTGTGAGGAAGACTTCCTCTCCTCCATAGTGATTTTGAATTTGAGATTATGCTATTTACTAATGAAGTTATGTAATTCCTTCAAGGGAAATTAAACCCACACACACATACACACACACACACACACACACACACACACACACACACACAGACATAGACAGAGACAAAGACAGATACAAAGACTGAAACAGAGACTGAAAATTTGAAGAAGAATATAAAAAAATGAGGACCATGATGAACCTGGAGACAAGAGGACAGCTCAGGGCCATGAGATTCAGAAAGTTCACCAATGTAAGTGAAAGTAAAAGACTGCTGAATATGGGTAAAATGGTGACATAGAACTCTAAGGAATAAAAGCTTTCTACTGCTAGGCCTATATTACCATCTCTTCCAACCTACTTATTACAAAGGAGGTGATTTTTGGTAATTACTGAAAATTTTTATTTTCCAGACTTCAATATGACCTGAATTCTTAAAGAAAGGCACCAGAAATTCAAAGAAAGCCAGCTGTTGCCCCTTCTGGGTCAAGGAAATGCCATAAGCAATGCAGCTCCTGGCTGGCAAGCATGAGCCCTGAGTTCAATTTCTGGTGGCAAAAAACAAAATAGTAATGAAATAAAACAAAAAATTGGCCCTTTTCTTTCAACAGCAGCTCCTTTCTCTGCAGCCGCTGAATTTCTGTGCCTCCACAGCTCCCTCATTCGTAGTATTAGATAAAGCTCCAGGGTTCTTTCTATTTTCGCTTAATCTTAGAACTTATTTATATTTACATCTTAAAAAGAGGAAAAATCTGTACTGATTTGCTGTGTTATTTTAGCTGTCAAGTTTTTATCAGCTCCTATATATTTCAAAGATTACTCAGCAGCTATCCAGGTAGGAGTTTCATCTGTGTCTAATGTTTCTATTTTCCCAGGTGGGCAATGTTTGATGCAAACCCTAGGCATACACCACTGCCTCTCAAAGCAAAGCCTTTAAGTGAGGTCAGGAGAAGAGGAATGGCTTACCCATGTGATCAAATCCATGACATAAGAAGAATCAGGGGAACATAGATCTCTGCAGGGTGGGCTTCTTCTAGATGCTACATACTACTGTGGCTTGAAGGAAAATTAGAAATCCTCTTCGTGATTATATTCATAGCTGTCATTACGGTTTGTGCCTAATTGCCACCCCACAGCCTCACGCAGCTATCAGGCTGCTTGTAGAGTTTGTGAATAGATCATGATCCAGTGAAGTGCTTATGAGTGTGAGCGTTACCCCTATCCTGGAGTGGGTAATCTGCATTACAGCTTAATGAGGGGAGAGAGGCGTGCTAGAAGCTGACGCTGCTGCCCGTCCCTTTTCACTTTGCTGTCTTCTGCAACCATGAATGGCTGCCCTCTGCAATTTGCTACTCTGCCTTGAAGCCTGCTGAATATGACCTGAAACCCCCAGTAAATGTGAGCTAAATAAATGTTTCTTTCCTTTATTTTGGGTATTGGGTATTTTGTTCCAGTAACAAAAAAAGAGTAGCTAAGGCAGCTGTGATGAAAAATATGGTAACTGCTGATGTCAAGTGCCATTCGGTGGAAAGGCAGGCTTGTGAAAGTATTTGGGTATATCTTCATTTAACTTATTCAGCAGATTTAGGCCTGTAAAATGTCGTCGTTCCCAGTGAAATGATCACGGATGGCAAATGCATTTTAATGATTCACAAGAGAAGGCTTCCAGCACTGTTTCAGAAAGTGGTAAGAGTGATAACACACATACATTTGAAACAAAAAGGATTAATGGCAGTGTGATTTTTTAATGTAGTAAATCCTTTGATATTTTCATCATGTTTGATGTGTTCTTTATTGCCAAGAAAGTTTGTTATATCTATGTACTTATCTCAAAATGTATCTAATTGTAATAATTTATTTTGGAACCTATTTTCAGTAAGATTGAAATAATGTTTGGGGAGCTGGGGAGACAGCTCAGTGGAATAAGCATTTGCCTGGCAAGAGCAAGGGCCTGAGTTCAATCCCTGCTTCCACCAAAAAAACACATACTAATAATCTTTTGTTTTCTTTTCCTTTTTGCTATACTTTATGGTATATTAGTTTGTTAGAGATGCCATAAGGAATTAATAGAAGTTGTCTTAAACAACAGAGGTTTGTTTTCTCAGTTTTGGAGACTAAACATTCAACCATCAAAGGCTTATTAAGGTTTATTCCTTTAAGAGGCTATGAAAGGAAGATCTTTTCCAGGCATCTCTCTTGGCTTATCTCATATATATCTTGTCTAGCTATACTATCAGGTATGTTGGTGCATTTGTGTTGATGTGTAAATGTGTTCTTGTTATGAAAATGTCAGTCACATTCAAATATACCCCACCCTAACAATGTCAATATATTTCATTTCTTTGACACTCCTATCTCCAAAGGCAGTAATAGTCTGAAACCATGGAAGTTTACTTCAACTTGTGAATTTCAAGAGACATAATTCATCCCATAACACAGAATACAGTAGTTATTTTCCAGAATCTTCATCTTTTCCATAGCATACACATAGACAGAGATTATATTTTTTCTTCTTTTTAGAGGGAGATTTTTATTATCTAAAGAGAATACAAAATATTAAAGTAAAACTAAACAAACTATTAAAAATGATATAGAATTTCACCAAACAAAACAATTGTATTGCATAATGTTGTTTTCCAATAGGAAACTATATAATCCAACCTGTATCTGCTTCCTTTTTGGGGCATTTATCACTAGACTTTAGCAAGGAACACTTACAAACGATGACTGTTATTCTTGTCAAAAGTTTTAAAGAGTAATTTACATGTTTTTGTCCTTTTCTCTTTCTGTTATCTATGCACTGTGAATGAATGGGCCCTAATCAACTGAACTTGAAAACACACAATAGTGTACTAGGAAATCATGCAGTGTATACAACAAATCAATAGATTTACAACTGGGTATGTTGGCATTGAAATGTTATTTGGCCACAAGATGGATTTATAGTCTATTATGCCACAAAAACTTGACAATTGTATACATGTAGTTTGCATCTAGTTAACTCATAAATAGGTAGTAGAAATAGGATTCTATCATTGGATTAGCAGCCAAATTTCAGATGAGTAGATAGGAGCAACTACAAGTGAAATGGTGAGGATTTATACAATGGAGCAGAAATATGTCTGATGAAGCTATTGCTAACATAAATAATTCTAAGGATAAATCACACTATAATTAAGTCTATAGCTATAGAATAGAGATTAAAAAGGGTAAGAAGGCTCATGTTTGTTCATTTTCATTACGTATATTACCAAGGTGATATAGAAAAGAGATATAAGAATTAACTCATTCAGACCAGAGAAGGGAAGACATGTGTGAGAAATTTGGAACTACAAAAACTTGAGTACACAAAAAACCTCAACATCATAAATAACTAAGCATACTAAAAGAAGGGATTTTCATAACAAAGATATATTAGGGTTTTTACTCAAGGAATTCAGTGTTTGGATGAAAATTAAATGGAAAATTTTCTTCCCAATCCAAAAGATGATTTCAGGGCTGGGGAGATAGCTCAGTACAGTAATGCTTGTCTGGCAAGCACAAGGGCCTGCGTTCAATTCCCAGTTCCACACACACAAAAAAAGATGACTTCAGATTGTATGATAATAATAGGATCAAAAAGATTTTAAAAGGATCTAGAAAAGAACTTTGATGTGTGAACTTTCATCTAACTGAATAGAAGCAACTGTATCAGATGTTTCCCGAGGTCTAAAGAGAGTAAGGGAGAAAATAATTCTCACTAGCATCCTATCAACCAAAGTTGCAATGCAAAGCACTCAACTCTTTAAATGACTTAATCTGCAGTGCCCACTTCAGATAAAGTCATTGAAGATATTATGATGTGAAGATATTCTCAGAGTTTAAAATCAAATGTCCATGATGAATGACAAAGATATGAAGCCTAACAAAGGCTTATATAGACAGGGATACAGCAGGAACCTACCATTTCCAGGTACCATTGTCTGTCTATTTTTTATTGTTCTTTAAAAATTAAAACAAATTTTAACTGAGACACAAACAGTGTACATCTTCGGGTGTTTTCAAACAAGGATACATTCAATGATGTTCATATCAGGATAAGCTTATCTGTCTATGAGACAGAAATATTCAAACCTTTCTTATAGCTTTTTTGAAATCTTTAGTGCATTATAATTATCTGTGGTTACCTTAATATGGTACAGGATAGCATAAATTATCTAATGATAACAAAGTGCTAATTACTTTTTTCTTTGGTACTGGGAATCGAACTCAGGACCTTGTGCTTGCCAGGCAGGCACTATGCCACTGAGCTATATCTCCAACCAACAAGTACTAATTGATCAGTTATTCTCCATCTCTCACTGGCTACTACTTTTTCCAGGGTCTGGTAATCAATATTTTACTCTAAAATTTGGCCTGTTTATATTCCCTATAAGGAAGCCATTGTCTGTATCGTTCCTGGTTCACTGATCATTGCACACTGTGGAATCTCGGCCAGGAAGGGACTGTTCATTTTTAATTCCTAAGATTCTAGACCATGAAGCACTAAATCTGGAACTGAGTCAAGGGCTCCAACTGAGCTAGTGAGTGCTACACTGCAAGAAGTTCCTGGATTAGCCATTGTGTTTTATTTTTTTTTCCTTCATAGAGAGAAGGAGTTTGAGGAAGACAGTAAATAAATTCTGATGGACCAGAAAGGACAGACTGTGAAGCAATGGCTCATTGCTCTTCAAATTCATTCTCTGTCCTTTCTAAGAGAAAGGATAGATTTCATTTCCCACAACTCCTGGGATTAGGGGAGACTGTGTTGTAGAAAGGCATTTCTATGAAAAGGCCTTCCACAGAAGTGATGTGTACAACCTCTAAACTTTACTCAAAATCTTCTTACTCGTGCTTATCCAATCTCTTTCTTTCTGGGTGTTGACTCCCAGGTGCTTCATTCAGTTGACTCCTGAAATGATGTCATTCCACCCTCTCCTTCCTACCAAAACTAGCCATATTGAGTTTTGTTGAGTGAGGGATGCCACATTTGCTGCTCTACTGAAATGTGCATAGTCACTAGCTAGGGTCATTGGTATAACCTGACTATTGCTTTGCACTTGTTTGGCCCATCACCTTCAGCAGTATAAAAATAAGTTCTGGAAACAAATTGATAAATTTACTGAATATTGATTATTTTTAGAATGAACCTTTAAAAATCTCCATTTCATTGATCAAAATTCAGACATAAGCTTGGATTTTGGTGGCTTCTGGTAGCTAATGTGAAAAATGAATATAGATCATAAAAACACACAGGAAAAAAAGAAGAAATAAATATACGAGATAAATGTATTAAACCATTTTTCTTTATGACTCATAAGGTAAATAGTATTTTATCACATAGAGAAGCCACTCTTTCCACCTCATTAAGAAAATTATCTTTCCACTAACCGTGCCTACTTGACAAAATGACAAGATCCTCCAGGGACAGTAGCACATGCATATAATCCCAAAATTTGAGAGACTAAGGCAGCTCAGATGCACAGTGATTCTCCTGTTTCAGTCTCCCCAGCTCTAGGATTATAGGTATGCACCACCATGCTTGGACTTTCTCACTGGCTCAGTGCATCTGGGGCTTGGGTCAGTATAGCATGTGGCTCCAGGGATTGAACTCCAGTCTCTGCACTTGCCTAAGCAGGCTTTTAGTCGGCTAAGCTATCTCCCCAGCCCTCTGCTTTTATTTAACTTTTTTATCATCTATGATATGTCTTATTATGTTTCTACCGGTGACAAAAAAGTCTCCACATTTATGAAGGCATGACTCTGATCCTTTAGTTTTCTGCAGTGTCCCACCGCTGTTACCTGAGCAGTGGAAAGGTTAGTGGAGTCACAAATCTGACCGCATGCTTTGCCTCCACTGGTGCTCTGCAACTGATGTGCTGTCATTGTCACAGTAACACGTTGGCACTGTGGGAATGGACAGATGGGCACACAGAGCTGCACTGGGTTCACGAGGAAGCAAGGGGAATGGCGCATTAACCCATTCAAGTGTTACAATTTCCAGCACAGAACCAGCCCTACGTCTGCATGTGCTGTTCAACACTGATATTTGGAGAAACATTCCTTGAAGTGTTGATGTAATTTCACTTCCTCTACCCTATGTGCTAACCCTATCTTGTGAAAGTGGAGACTTTTATGTTTAATCTTGCAAGTGGACCAGCATGTTAGGCTATCCATATTTTAGTTCAAATTATTCCATAGCTGGAATTTAACACCCTTTTGTAATAATTTCAGTAGTAGCAGATTTTATTTTTTTTGAAGAATATTGATAAAATCAGAGAAATTTTTGACTCACCCAATGTAACTGCATAGGGTAGTAGTAGAAAGAATAGAACACAAGGTAACAACTGGATTATTAGCTTATGTCTCCAGAAACCCTATATTAAAAGTTATTTACGCAATGATTATAAAGGTACATTGCAAATATGACTTCTTTCAGTGACCTTTTTCCTTTTCCCCATTATTAATATAATTGTAAGATAACAATGCTTGGCTTTTCGTGTAAGGAAGAGGATGCTGTTAGGGTTTATCTCTATTGAATGAATATGGGCCAACATTGAACCATTCATTCACATGGGAGAGAAATTCTTGGTAGTTTAGGTTAGCACATAAAAAAATACACTGAATCAGAAATTGCCTAAATAGAAGAGTTTCAACTTTTGTAACTGAAATATTGCACTGTGTTTTACATTTTGCTTTGATGTAAATGTTTATTAGAATCTTTTCAATGACTCTATTCATTATAAGGAACTGTGCTTGAATTACAAAGAAGACTTTGAGGTTCATTGACAGGACTTATTTATAGGTTTGAATATGTACTTTTGTTTAGGCTAGGAAATTTTATGATCCATTGTTTATGTTTGAACAAACTAACACAGCTCTGAAGTGAAAGGTCTAAGACAGCGCTAACATTCTGTCTTCCCGTATATTAATTCATCCCCAGTGAAGACACCTATTTAAATTTACAGAGCCTTGTACCAACAACAATAAAACCTTATCTTCTCAGAGGCATAATCAATTTACCTTGTTAACTTTTCCTAAAACCAACAGTAAAATGCAATAAGGTTCTATTCTATTTCCTGTAAACTACAAGGGAAGAGGTCTTTAAATTTTATTCATAGACGTTGAAAGAATAGCACCAAACATCTTGTAAATTACGTGTAGTCTGTACAAAGCAGTTGAAGAGTAATTTTGCACAAATAACCCCCTAGAGCACTCAGACTTTGTTTTCACAGTTTCACTGAGGAGAATGGTGAAGACAGGAAGGTATTATGAAAATAAGAGGTCCGCATGTTATTCCAGAACATTCAGAAGTTGTTTTAGACAACTTCCGTTTTCCATGTGGGGATCACAAAAGAAATCATGAGAATGTATGCTGTGAAGTAAGCATATGTGATGTAGAGAGAAATTTTATATATTTCTCAGAATATAATTGAGCTTTAATTGTTACCATTTATAAATGTAGAGTAATCAGTAATGTTCATTTTACCTGTTACAGTGTGTTATACCTGTTGAGCTTGATTTTCAGCATTTTCTCAGCTTTCTTAATAAGGCACTGTCTCCTTCAGACCGTAAAATTTTAAGTCCTGTTCCATGTGAGGGTTTACCCAAGTATTTACCCAAGGAATTTGGGAATTACTGCCTCCAAGTAAATCTCTTTTCTGAAGTAATGGTGTATTAAAATGATGGTGAAGGTCAAATAGAAAATTTGATGAAGAAAACAAATTAGAAAATTTTAAAATCAGATTCAGAAAAGTTAGGGAACAATGTCTGCCTAGGATGGCACCGTTAATTTTTTTGATCTTCAAATGTGTCTAATTGCTCTCAAAATCCTCCATTGTTTAACTTGAAATATTTTTTTCAAATTTTTTCTAGATACACGTTCGCAATATATACGCTGACATTTCATATGGGGAGTCATTACATATACAATACATCTTAATTTTCTTTCATCCTCTTTTCTGCACGCCTGCATCTCACGTCCCACTCCTTTTTTGCAAATAATCTGTTGTTTAACTTTTGTTTTGCTTCTATTTGTATTGCCTTTCTCATCTAAGAGGAATGATGGGCTATTTAAACTTTTGTGTCTGATTAATTCCACACGAAATCTGATCCCAAAGAACATCTATCTTCCTACAAATGATTCACGTTTATCTTTCTTTATGATAGAGTAGATGTACTCTACTGCAAGCAAATATACCTTATTTATGAGTTCATCGATTGGTGGACATATGGCTGCTTCCATGACTTAGGTCTTATGAGTTGTGCTCCCATGGACGTGGTTATGCATGTATCACTGTAATATGGCATCGTCAGCCTTTTGGGTACAATACCTAGACAGGAACTAGCTGAGCCGATTTTCATAATGGCTATTTCATGCTTTCAAAATGTTCTACAAATAATCAAAACTAATACAAATCTAATTTGCTCATAAAATGAATTAGCGCTCATCCCCTTGAAAAGGATTTTTTTGCATTTGCACATTAATTAATAAGACCCATCACATTAGGTTTGGAAGATGAGAACATGTAATATCTGGAAAACAAATAAACATTCAAATTTAAAGTTTTGCTCTTATTAAAGAGAGGTATGTTAAAATACCACATGACATGCAAGACAAAGGCAGTTCTTTATGGTCTATTTTTATTTGGCTCAGTAAAAAATACAATCACTGAACTCTTATGCCATGCAGTGTAACACGGATTAAGTATATGAACTTAAGTATAAGTTCATATTAAGTATATGAAGCTAGCATTCTTGGGTTGGAATCTTATTTTCCTCTATGATAGGGGACAATTTGCCAAATTTCCTGTTTTCAAGCTGCTTACCTATACAATGAGCAAATAGAGTATGAAATATCAGAATCACTATGTATTTGTAAGCTGTAGGTTTTCAGAAACAATTTTCTGCATATAATTTAAAAGTAAATTATGCAAGACATTAAATTGCACATATTTGTTAGACTCAAGGCACATTTTAATGAGTCTTAATTAAGCCTAGAGTCTATGAACTAAAATATGATATCACAGATTTTAGGACAAATTGAAGGAAAATTATGAAATGTTTTCTACTGTCCGACATTTCAAAATTGTGTACTGTAATTTATATAAGAACATTATCTTCACTTTTCCAAAAGAGGAATATTTTTGTAATTAGGGAGTAATTTGAGTTTTTAGACCATGCACTCCGAAAAGAAGAGACCTTTGTTGCAGGCAGTTTTTCATCCCCCTCCCCAGTTCTGCACTTCTTGCTCCTTTGTCTGCTGGGAGCCCTGCTTTCCATGTCTGTGATTCTTTATCTTACTGTGCACAATAGCTTCAGTTACTCCTAAAAATGATCTTCAAGGTGACCTTAGTTGAGGCAGATTCCATCCTTTGCTTTTCCTTACGGGGCTCATAACAATCTTCTAACATCACATGCATTTGTTTCTCCACTTACTGTTTGCCCTTTTCAATCAAAAGACAAGGCTGCAGTGGTTTTTGTGTCTTCACATTCCCAGTGTCTAACATATGCCTTCCAGATATAAAGCAATCAAGAGTTATTTGCTGAATAACTCAATTCTGGCAGTTTATTATTGTTATTCTTACACTGCAATATGTGGCTTGTACTGTTCACTTCTCAGGATTTTTCTGATTATATTTTTATGCTCAATACCTTTACATAGGACAGACTACTATTTTTTTCTTGCTGTTTGATATTTGAGTGTGTGGTTGGTTCCTTGATGTCCTCTGTACTGATTTAGTGATAGTGGCATGAATTAACAGATTTTTCCACTTGTATATAACCCAGCTCTCCAAGTGATTTATTTCTGTGTCATTGGGAAGGCCATTTATTTATACACAGAAAAAAATGAAGATATACATTTCCTATATAGTATTTAAAAAGAAAAGAAAATGTTAATGGCACATGAATTCATAACAGTATTTTATGTTAGTATAGTGCTCTATATTTTCCTTTGGAAATAAGCATTGTCTTTTAATGTGTTTTATACTGATTTTATTGCCTTTTTCTGTTCAACAAGATACAATATAGATATGACTTATCCCTGGCAAGTGCACAAGGTATGTATTTATATGCCATCTTGTGCTGCTATAGAAGGACTGTGAGATCGATACACAGGCACTGCTAGGCTCCTAGGGGTTCAATAATGCTGTGCCACAAATGAGGGGACATACATGATGAAAGGTGGCAGCTCACAGTATGTGTAAATGATTTTTTTTTTTTGGCGGAACCGGGGATTGAATTCAGGCCCTTGTACTTGCCAGGGAAGCACTTATTCCATTGAGCCATCTCTCCAGGCCCCAGCTCACAGTATGGTGGCAAGAAAGTTGAGAACTTAGGGTGTTGAGGGTTGGTTTCTTCTGAAGAGGGAAACTTCTGAGGGACTTCTCAGGGAAAAAATCTGTTTTATGTGTCTTTCTGATCTGATGATTTTCTGGAATCCTTTCATATCCCTCCTTTGTGGACCCACCACCCCAATTTTTATACCCGTGATGGAATGTCATTGTCCTTGTGCACATATTTATACCTTTGTATTTCCCATGTTTTGTAGGTGTAACATGACATTTAAGGCTTGTTGTGTTCTGGTTAAACTTCATGTGTACTTACTGCGTGTACAACCACTCTACAAAATAACTTCATACTATGAGATACTAGATGTTCGAACTTCATTGTTTGCATTTTAGGGGAAAATTCAACAAACTAAACTGTATATATTTATAACTAGTATTTATATATAAAGTATCTTGGACCAGCCAAGTAGCTCAATGGATTGAAGGGCTGGCAAGCAGGTGCAGGGGCCAAGGGCTTGATCCCTGGACATGCTGTGCTGGCCCCACTCCCAGGGCTTGCTTAATGGGCAAGGCATAGTGGTGCGCACCTGTTATCCCAGCACTAGGGAGGCTATAAAGAGGAGAATCACTAAGAGTCCGATATAGTAGTGAGAGCCTATACTTTCCTAATAAATAAATAAATAAATAAATAAATGATAAAGATAAAGTACCTTGACTGGATTTATATTATACCTATATAATTTCAGAAGAGTGATAATCAGTGTTTTTAGTGTTTGACTTACTGGTTTCAAATAAATAAAAACTGAATTTACTCAATATCACTCACTTATCTTTTGATCACAATCTAGGATGCATGTTTGTGTGTTCACTATTATATCACGTTATATTTTATTATATTATTTTCCTACCTCTTTTCCTACTTGCTGGCCATAAAGGAGAATGTCAGAAGATTTTATGTTGCCACATTTCTACTCTGAAAGCATCCTTTATGTTTCCATAATCAATTTTTTAAATTTACAATCTTCTTACAGTTTCATTTCTTCTTTAGTTTTAATATTTACTCCTCCAATTTTTAAATTTATTTCCCTCTTTTTTAAAAAAAAATATATGTATTTGGTATAGGGTCTCACACCGGAGCTTGGTCTCACAGTGATCCTACTGTTTGCAGCCTCACCAGTGCTGGGAGTATAAGGAAACACCACCATGCCCAGTCTCAGTGGCTGGCTCAGCATTCACCATGGGCAGGGCCGGTGCGGCATGGAGGACTGGGCATCCACCCTGGCCCTTGCACTTGCCCAAACATGCAGTTAGTCTGCTGACCTATCTCTCCGGCCATTATTTTCCTCTTTGCCGATCTCCGATGCATATATTGATAAGTAAATGCAATTACCACATAGCATGTGAGTATACAAATCAAAAAGTGAGGAACTCTCAGCCATAACTGGTCTGCATTTTTTCCCTCTGTACCTATCAGTAGTAGCCTGTCTTTTTAAAGAAAATATACTCATTAAAACAAGTTTGAGCCCATTTATTTTCATTGCGTTCACAACACCCTGAAAGATGACTGGCCTTGAGTGTGAAAGTTTTGAGTGAGTTAGAGAGAAATATCTTTTTAAAGTGTGGATTCTTTATGCGAATAAAGAACACTAGGGTTCTGAATTACAAAACTAAATAAGATATATTTCAAATTTTCTTTTAAAAAAAGTCTGGAATCATTCTACTGAACATTGAATCTAGCTAATGACTAAAGCTTTTAGAAATGGTAAAAATATTTTCCTCAGTATAAGCAGGCTCCTGTCCCTTGTGTATACTTCAAACATCACACGATACAATTATGCAATGCTTCTCCTACCTGCACTGCATATGACCTATCTAAATTTAATCAACTGACAATGCCTTGGCAAAAACAGTTAAATATAGAGTCTGAGATTCTTATTAATACATCTCTTCATCATTTTGGAGCATGTCAGAGAAAGTCAATACATCAAAATCGGTTTTTAAGGTTGGAGTAATGACAGGCTACAGACTAGTTTACTTTCAAATCTCCAACCTTTTTCTGATTTTCAGCTCTATTTTACAAGAGCATCTAATGAGGTCAACAACATCAAACAGAGAACAGAAATGTCAGCGCAGGCTAAATCCGATGATTTACTCATTATTCACTGTCAAGGCTAGTTTATGAGCTTTTAATGATAAGTCCAAATGAGAAACCCTGGAAAAAATGAAATGGAAAATGAAATAATTAGCATATATGAGACTAGTCTGTGTTCCAGAATGATATAGCCTATTCTTATGACTTTAGAATTTTCTAACATATTTAAATTTTAGGAGAGTTCATTTATATCTGGCCTTTGGAATTTCTTTCTCCCATAACCTATGTTTATTTTTGTCAGTATTTTCTAGAGCAAAATGGCTCTGCAAATTCCTGTTTGCTTTCAGAAATAAAAATGTATTAGCTACAGATATTGAAAACCCTTATTGAAGACAGGTGTTGTTTATTAAATATGCTTAGTTTTCAAATTTTCTGCTGCTTTTCAACTCTCTGTGACCTTTTGCTTTTCCCTCCTGCTGATTCTCTGGTTTTCCAGGGGTCACACCTGTTTTTAAGAAATAGGAGAGGGAGTGGGTTGAAATTGGAGAAGAAAACATCTGGTTGTACTTTGCCGTAAAGGGTTTTTATTTATTGCTTGGTTCTCTTACCTTTTGCCCCAGGCCCCTTTGTTGACAACAGTAATATGCCTCTTCCTGTCCTATGGGTTAGGGTTTAAAAAATAAAACTGACAGTAAACAGTACTTCCTTGCGAACCATACTGAGTAGTATCTTTCTTTCTAAGAAATCCTCAACAATGACAATACAAGTACAAGAAATGAATTTTGTTATCAAATAATGTACAAACATTGAATGATAAGGTATATGTTCCTAAAAAAGGAATATCTAAGACTCATTATTTGTGTCTAAATTAGCATAGCTTTCAGCAATTTAAAACATGGGGACACAATATATGTACAAATGAAAGCAGGCTAGTCTATGTGATGATAATCTAACTTTGTAGCCATTAATTTAGCCTTTTATTGGTGATAAGAAATGGACACATCTATGTATAGCAACTTACTTCCAAGTACCTCTTGCTGGTGTACTTCGTGCTACCTCCTCTAACCACTGTTGATTTGCCCTTATACCCATTGTCTTTGTCACTAAATCATCCTTAGAGGTAAGGAATTCGGTAACAGAATTAAATGCTAGAAGTTGATAAAAGAGTTGAATGCATCATGAGAGATGGAGAGCTGGGAGCACCGAGAGCTGGTGCAGAAGGATTAGCATGTGCTTGTTGCCACCCTGGCTACATAGTGAGTTCAGATCCAGCCTGAATCATATAGCAAGACTGTCTTAAAAAGCAAGAAGTTGATAAAAGGAAAGTCCAGTGTCAAATTGATTTAACTTCAGTAAGCAGGTATACAGGAGCCAAAATCCTCTTCTGATCTGCGTGATGGTAATTACTGAGTGCCTGTCCTACTCATCTTTTACACTGTTCTGGTAGTTTGGCTAGTGCTATCTCTATTAAATATACACTTATGTTAGTAAACTTTTTCCAACATATCCCTTGAAATTATTTTGATACTAAAGTGGCAGAAATGTTGACTGTGTTTCAAAACCTTATGAAATGGGCCTTCCACAGGTTGTAAATAATGGCTTTATCACAAGCTGACTACTTACTCAGTATAGGTAAGCCAGCATGGTCACATAATTTGCCATGACCATGTGAACCAATGCATAATGGTGATAGAATTTTAAAAATCTCATGGTTTTAGATGCAATTAAGCAATAAATTATAAGGTAGCAATACCTTATAGAACTGGTACTAACTTGAATGATATCAAATTGAACTGATAGATTCTTTCTTTCACACTCTCCCATATCTCAATTAATACCTGTATTCGTTTTCTGTTGTTGATTTTTTTTTTTTTTTTGTGAAGTGCTACAAGTGTAGTGACTTCCAGCAACTTTTATTACCTGCACATGTTTGAGAGTGGGGGTTCTCCCCCTGATGTTAGTGAGGTAACTGAACTATTGCAGGGTAAGCAGGAGGGTCCCAGGAAAAGTATTTCGCTGAGTATGACATCTTTTAGGGTTGGCTTTCAATTACCTACTTCTCATTCCCTCCATCTTTAAATCAAGTGACAGTGTCTTAAAACCTTATATTGAGTTACTCCAATCTATGTTTTTCTCTCCCTTTTTCACTGTTAAGAACTCTTGTGAACATAGAGGCGCACGTGGGTGAGAATCTAAGATAATTTTCTTGTTTAACGGTATGTAGGAACCATCCCTCTGTCTCCAACTTCAATTCTCCTTTACTGTACATTCAACATACTAGTTCTAGTGGTTGAGATGTGGGCATCTTTGAGGTATGGGCACTATGTTGTCCATCAAAATATACTGTTTTATTTCAATATTTTTCTGAAATCTATGGGATGCCATGTTCCAATTCCTCATTATTTCTTAAAATTATTCCAGTGGGGGGCAGCCAAAGAGCTCAGCAGATTAAAGCTCCTGCTTAGGCAGATACAACGGAGGGGTTCGATCCATGGCATCTTGTGCCAGCTCCACCCCTGGGGGGGCACTGAGTCAGCAATTGAGACTGGACGTGGTGGCAAGCACCTTTAATCCCAGCTCTTGTGAGGCTGAACACAGGCAGAACACTAGGAATTGGATGTAGATCTTATAGATCCTGTCCTAAAATACAAAAAATAATTTTATTTTATTTTATTTTTTTTTGTCTTTTTGAGACAGGGTCTCGCTATGCAGTTCAGGCTGGCTTTAAGTTCACTTGGTAGCTCAGGCTGGTCTCGAACTCACAACAATCCTCCTGCCTCAGCCTCCCGAGTGCTGGGATTACAGGCATGCGCCACCACGCCCGGCTACAAAAAATAAATTGTTGCAATAAAATACAAAAAATTATGCACCCATGAATATGGATGATATATATAACTTACATAAATTTGTTCCACAAAAATAATTGTTGAAAATTCCTTATACAAATTTCAAGAAATGTGATTTCTTGAAATATGTTGAAAATTTTGATTTTAGGACACTTTTAAAGATCTCTGTACATCTAGGAATATATGTATGCTGTTTGAACACAGGAAAGCTTAATTCTCCATGTATACTACTCATAAATTTTAATCATTGCCCTTTGCAGAACTACAAGAATATACCATTGTTGTGCATTTAGCACAGTATCTACAGGGTCTCTCTGCACAGGTCAGACTCGTCGTGATCCCCCCTTTTTCAGACTCTCAAATTCTGGGATTATAGGTGTGCACCACCATGCCCAGTCTCATTCACTATCTCATTGCATCCCAGAGGTGGCACAGTATGCTGGGGAGTGAACTCCAATCCCTGGGCTTGCCTAAGAGGACACTTTAGTCCACTGAGCTATCTGGTTGGCCCATATTGTCACAGTTATTACCCAGCATTGCATGGGTAAAATCTAAAGCTAGAATTTAGATTTCCGTTATAGTTTTATATAATTTATAAAAGAAGTGCAGGCAACAGGGTTTTCAATCAAGCAGCCTAATGCTCTAAGTTTTATTCTGTTTGAATATGTTAAAGTAGATGAATACAGGAAGATTTCAGATATTTTTGAGATTATGGAGTTTATGATACAGAAGGTGCCTTAGACTATTAATTTGGGCCCAATCCAATCAGGTCAAAATCTTAAAAGTCAATAGTAATTGCTCTTTCAAAATGAAATCATAGAGCTGCAGCTGAAGGGAGAATGAAATCTATCTGAATTTGGGCAACAATCTGGAGGAGCTTGGAAGTAAACTCTCCAAGGCTCAAGCAGAAAGGTATCTGTCAAAGTTCTGAAATCTTTGCAACTTTATTAGAGCCTATGCAAGGGAGTCAGAACCCCATAAGTACTTCAGTCATATAGGTTATTAGTTAATAAATACATTTTTAAACTGTTAATTATGGAGCAATTTGTATTAGTAGCAGTGGGAACCAAATACAAAAAGTTTCTGAAATTTCAGACAGTAAGAAATGAGGAAACTCTTTGAAACACTTCAAACTATTTTTCATCTATTAAATTGATAGACATAAAATATTAATTTTATCTAGGATTATATGGGAGCTTATATAAGCCATGACTAAGCCTACTGATTTGTCATTACTTTTAGGAAAAAAATGTAATAATGTGTAAAACTTAAGTTCATTTAATATTTGACTTGCTGCAGATCTACTTTTTTTTTTTTTTTTGTATTTAGGACAGGGTGTACAGTATTTCACTTCATAGATCGGATTCATAGTGATCTGCCTGTTTTCAGCCTCCCAAGAGCCAGGATTACAGGCATACACCACTCCACCCAATCTCAATCACCATCTCAGGGTGTCCCCTGGGTGGGGCTGGGAAGGCATGCTGGGGACTGAACCCCAGCTCCTGCGCTCTACCTACGCAGGCACTTTAGTCCACTGAGCTATCCAGCCAGTCCTGTGTACATTTAATTCTACTGGAAAGAAATAAACAACGATTGTGTTGATTCTATGATGGCAGGAGAACAGTAGAGACAGCTTCAAAGCTGTCTACCTTAACACAGGGAGCAAAGTAATGGAATGCCAGGCCATAATTCTGTGGGGGGGGGCATGTGTATATGTGGGGGGGGGTGTATTTGGCTCAGGGTCTTGCACAGCTCGGACTTGTAGTCATCGTCCTGGTTTCAGCATTCCCAGTGTTGGGATTACAGGCGTGCGCACATCTCCCTGTCTCTGTGGCAGACTCCATGAGCCTGGGGTTACGGGCTCAGCTCAGCAAGTGGTGCCGGGGATCAAACCTCTGTCCTTGTGTTTGCCCAATCAGGTCCTTAGTCTACTGAGTTATATCGCCAACCCTCAGGCAATAATTCTCATGGCTGTATTTCTTGCCATATAACAATTTCTCTGAGGAATTTTAAATGAAAATAATGAAGTACTAAACAGAGTTCTATTTTTTGTCATCTGGCTATATATTGAAACACACAGCATTTTCCTAGGTGAATGTCTAAACTCTAGTGTGTTGGATATTGGTGGGGAGGAGTAACATTCAGATTTTAAATGCCCCACAAATATCTCTTATGTTCAGAGGAAAGGTTTTGCAATGCTAATAAGATCTCGTAGGCAAGGTCTTTATGATTAGATTATCTACAAAGATTTCCAGTTAGATGTTTTGTTAGGAGTGGAATCTCGACCCTTAGGAATGGATCCCTGGGAAAGGATCCTGCAGAAGTGTACTCCGATCCTTGACTAAGCAAGCAGGGTCAGATTTATAATTTCCTATGTGTTCTTGCCTGGTAGTAGTTAATCTTCATGATCAACTTGACTGGCTAGAGAGAAGTAAATTAGTGAAACCCATTTCCGGCCATGTGACATTCATGACCTCCCGCTTGCTGGCCTTTCCGGTCGGACTCCTCCTTCTCTTTCTGCAGCCAGGCATCCAGGAAGTAAGCATGTATCCTCAGGTAGGCACCGCCACCACGATGTGTTTACCTGGGAACCAGCTAGCCGTGAACAGAAACCCCTGGCCCTTGGAGCCAAAAACCATTTTCTTTTTCTTTCTTTTTTTTTTTAGCTGTATCAGTCAGGGTTTTATTAGAAAAACTGATAGAACACAAGATGTACAAATGTATAAGAAATTATAAGACTGATTTATGACAGTCAGCTGCAGAGTTGTATGAGGAAACATGCAGAGGGCCTCTGCACACTGGAGACTGAAGGATTCAGCCCAAGTTCTGGAGCCCACTGCAGTGTTCTGTGCACATCTATGTCAGAAGGCCAGCGGGGCTGTGCTGGAAGGCTGAAGAGTCTACACCGAAGGCTGCAGGCTCCAAGGTGGAAGCTCAGAGGTCTGCACTAGGAGGCAGGAGCTGACAACCAAGTGACTGCAAAGACGAGTTCCTCCAAAGAACATGGCACCCTCTGTCCTTCCTCATCTCCCTCCTGCATCCTTTAAATGATGAGCTACCTACGGTGGCCCTTCTATAACATAGGGTGTGGAATTACTGAGCCCACTTAGTTGATCTAAACTTCTCAAGTTGATGCAGTTCATCAACCACTTGTCAACTTGGCAGCTAGACATATTCCTCCAAACCAGTCTCCAGATACAAAGGCATGCACGCATATAATTGCACCTAACATGTTGTAACTATCCTCTGTACAATGGAAATGCACTGATTCTCTTACCAAAATAGAAGGTAAGTTTTCTTTGCTTGATGCTTACACTTAATTGTTTCATAACTTTAACATTTTCTTTAAACTCTTGGTACTATTTGTCTCAGCAATGGGAAGTTGGGGCCGAAGAACTTTTTGCTGTAAGTACATTGTTTGAAGTTTAACATACCCATACAGAAAATTTTTGTGGAAGAAGAAATGAAAGAAATACTTTGAAGATTTTTAAGGTATAGAAAAATTGTTGGAATCATGTAGAAAGAGGTAATAAAGATGAGTGTATTAAATTTATTTCCTTATACAGTGCAAAAGCATTAATTTCACACTCATCTCTTTCTGCTTACTGCTTTTCTTCCATTGTTTCTTTGCTTAAACCTCACTTAGAATTATATACAACTATAGACTATCCGGGTCACTCCTTTTCACCTTTAGATCCTTATTGGCCTTTGAAAACTTTTACCACTGTGATATGTGCACCGTGTTCATAACAGCACGATTGACCATAGCTAAATATTGGAAACAAACCAAATGCTTATAAACTAAAAAATAGATTTTTTTAAAAATGTCCTATTTTTATGCAAATAAGTATTACTATATAAAAGATAAGCTTGAGGTTTTTATAGGTAATAGGATGCAACTAGACACCATACTCATAAGTGAAATAATTCAGACCCAAATGTACAAATACTTTATTGTGTCCCTAGTATAAGAAACTGAAAGAGTAAATAGCATCTGAAAGGTACAATGGACAGGGAAATAACAGGGAAAATAACTGCTCGAAAGGAAAACAACTAGGATGGGGGAAAGAGAGAAGAAAGGAAAAAGTAATATACATCTTTATACACAAGATAACTTGGACAATTGTACTGCTGATTTCTGATGGTCTACTGAAAGGAGCAGTTTACGCTTGTTTTTTTCTATTTCCTTTTTAAGTTTTCCATAATTTCATTTCATTTTTTCCTCTCTCTCTCTCTCTCTCTCTCTCTCCGTTTTTTGCTACCAGGAATCAAACTTAGGACCTTTCACTTGTCAGTAAAGTGCTTGGGGCCCTGATCTCTATCCTCAGCCCTGTAATATTTGACCAGTTTTGCCTGCTTATATCTGGTAATCTGAACAGCTAGTTTGAAGGCAACAATATGCAATACAGCAACTGTTGTTTTTTTTTTTTTTTTTTATTTATTTTTTTTTTTGCGGAACCGGGGATTGAACTCAGGCCCTTGTGCTTGTCATGGAAGCGTTTATTTCCATGAGTCATCTTTCCGGCCCTGTTGTTTAATTTCTATCATTTTGTTTAGTGAATTTCTCTATCATTTCTAATGGTGTGTTTCTTTGCTATTTTTTATTTATTCTTTTTAAAAAATAAAATCTTGTATTTCTATTTGTGGAAAATGTATTTTATTATATATGTGGAATGTATATAAGAATATATAATTATATTATTACTTTTTGTTATGATATCCTCTTATATCATTGTTCCTTTTATATCAACCATTTAAAATATATATTGATTTTCCTTGTATGTTTTTCCCATAGAACTATGTTTATATAAGCTGCAAAGTTCATTGATGTCTTTTTAGAATCATCAAGTTAATATTCTAGGAGCTTATATACATATATATAATTTTAAGAATCTCAGTTTCTTAGATTTGATGCAATGCCATCAGTTTACTTTAATCCTGAAATATATATTGAGATGTTTATACTATATCTGTTTTATTTACATATATGTACATTATACACACACACACACACATATATATATATATATGTATATTTATAAAGTGTATAAATATATATTAACCTAGTGGCTGTGTTTGTTCACAGAGAACAAGTGCTCTGTTATATTTGCACCAGTGCTCTGACAGCTGGTGTCAGTAGTTGTGAGCTGTGCTTTCTAACTTTGCTCTGTATGTCATGGTAAAGTATGCTATTCATATATTATTACTTTAAAATATATATTAATAAAGAAGGTTAAAAAAGACATTTGCTATGTACATGTATCAATTTCATATAAGGAAAGCAACATATATTTATAAAAGTAGATTTTTTTTTGTAGGGCTCATAGACACAGTATTCCTATAAGTTAAATTTTGTGTGAGAACAACTATTTTCAAGAGGTACTAAAAAGATTATTTTTCTATCTCGTAGCTTGGAACTGCTTTTATAGCTTAACTGTAGCATAAGCATTTTTAAATGGCTATTTATATATTTTTGTATATATTTCATATGTTTATAACATGATTTAATTTACAAATATATTTGTATTTTTTGTGCAAACATCCAATTGCTACAAAAAATTTTGTGCAAAAATCCAATTGATTTTTAAATAAATCAAAATTTTATTATAATTATACCATGTTAAAAAACACTAGTTTTTCTGTATAACTTTTTGTTTCCTAAAAGGAAGACTACTGAGTCAAAATTGATTTTGTCAGTTTTCCTATTTCTTATAAGTAACCTTATTTCAGAAATTTTGTACAATTAACATTTCCATGAAAAGTTTAATTCTGTTTTCCTACAATAAGATTTTTTGTGTATTTTCTAGCATATGAATATCAGATTCTTCCAACTTCTGTTTCCCTATACATACAAACATTTCAAAGAAATCTAAAAACATGTATTACTATATATAGGGAATTGCTTTATAATCCAAATTTACATTTCTGCAAAAAAAAAAAAATCTGAAGCACGCAGATTACCTTAATAGAATTCAGGGAGCAGGGAGGATACAGGCTCATACGTGTTTTCCAATTTGGGCCCACAGTTTTCATACACAAGAGACCAAAATGAGGGTAAAAAATTGGACATATTAATAAATGAAATGGTGATGTGAAATTTTCACAATAATGTAAGAGCAAATGGCTGTTAATGTGGTTTTCATTCTAGTGCGATCTGGTGTGCTTAAAACATGCATATAGTCAGAAAAGGAGTCACCATTGCTCATTTAGACACATATGATGGTGCCTGTTAAGTAACCTTTTAATCTAAAGATGTGTTAAGTGGATGGGCCATCAATGGTAGTCTACATTCTGGTTTTATAGTCCCTTTGTTTGTGTCCTGTGTATTGGCTTTTCATGTGTCTTCGGGGAGCGTGTTAGTCGGAAGTTGATAGACACACATCATTGGTTGGTGACAACCCTCTTCTTTGAGATGCATCTTAATTCAGACCAGGAAAACAGGTTTGTCTTTCAAATGATATGTAGCAAGTGGCTCATTCAAAGTGGATTATGTGCTATTATTAAGTGGGGATTACAAGAAAAACTGTTCGTTTTTCCAGAACTGCCTTCTTTTGGCTCCAGAATGAAGGCAGATGTAAGAGTCAAGCAGAGTTCACCCAGAAGTGCATTTCTGTCCTGCAGTAATCACTGATTTATTTAACTCTGTGTTTTAATAATTCCATTCATTTATAATTTCAAATGTGTAAAACTCTAATAAAGAAAGAAATTCATAAATATATATCTGCAGGGTCTCTAAGCATTGAAATTAAAAGTTTGATGGGAATTTCCACTAACATTCAAGAATACTATATCAATTTTCTTGAAGATAATTTAGTTATGTGATTTTTTAATTGTTCCAGTCCATCCAAATTTCCTTTCTTGTTTTCTTTCTTTTCTGTTTGTCCTCTTTTTGTTTTACACTAATGAGAACTGAAATATCATATCTTTCTATGAGTATTCCTGTTATTGTTTTATTGTAATTCTTGATTTCTACAACTACTTTGCTTAAAATTCACTTCAAGTTTTGCATTTTCAGAATTACCCCCTGAGGACAATAAGCTTTCCTCTAATGTGTGCTGCAAAACTCTCGCCTCTAGTTACTCATTAGTAGAAATATATTCTTTCTTCATCTTGATTTGAAATTTGCTTTATATCTCTGGAAGTCCTCTGCCAGCTGGCTTAGCATTCTGCAGGTATATTTGTTCTAAGAATGGGCTTTGAAACTCATTTCCTTTTGGGGGAACCACAACTTTGTGAAAACTCATTATCTTGCTGAAATTGATGGCTGTGACTATTCTTGGGAAACTATTAAGCTTCTTGATTAAATGCTTTAGTTTAATATCAAAAGTATATGCTTGTCGCCAGAGTGCAAAGGACTGTTGTGCCTTCTGTGACATCAGCTGGAGTCCATTACACTGATCTGGTATAGCATTGATTTAGGCAACCATTGGGACATTTTGAATAATGACAGGTAAGCATCTTCATGTAGGAAAATTAATATATTCAGACAACATTTTGATACGAGGAAGTGTCTCCAGAAAAACACTCTTTGTGCTTCTGTTAGTCTTCATTACTGTAACAAGAGATCTGAAGGATCACTAATTCAATACAGTTAGGGGGAGAGTGCAATACATATGTTTAATATCTACTGTGTTTATTTTGCTATAGTGAATGTTGAGAATACAAAATATTTACATTATTCTGTTGAAGCGGTGCAGTCAGGTAGCACATCATAATCCTTTGCTCATCTTCTCCTGCTCCCTCCCATTCCTTCATCCCCTTCCCATGTAAGCCAGATATCTCTCCCTACTTCCTGCCTATCTTTTACTTTACTCTTGATATTTTTGTTGGATTTCTCATGTGACAGGACCTATAGGATATTTAAGCTTGTATGTCTCATTTATTTCACTTTACATTATGATTTCAAGGTGCATCTATTTATCTACAAATGAGTCATGTTTATCTTTGTGGCAGAGTCACAGTGCATTGTGTTTAAATGCATTTTCTTTATCCATTTGCCTTTTAATGGGCATATACATTATTTCCAAAATTTGACTATAGTGAGTTTTGCTTCTATAAACATGGATATGCAGTTTTTAGAATCAGAAAGTCAGGATACAATTTCCAATTCATTTTATATACCGGCAGTGTGACCTTATTTAATGTTTAAAAATTTAGTTTCCTTCTGGAAGTAGAAATCAACAGAGTTTTTATGTATAAAACTACTATACTTGTCTTGCAATTTCATCACTTTTGGAGAGAAAAATAATGAATAAATTAATGCTGCTAATACTACAAAGTCAGGGTCTAAAGAACAGAGATTCATTTTGAATTACTTTTGTATGCATGCATTTCATTTAAATAATAAAATAGTTTTAAATGATATTATACATTGAAAGGTTGGCAAAATATCTAGCACTTAGTACACATGCAATGATAACTCTCAGAAATTCTTCAGGGAGAGTTCCAAATGTTTTCTAAAATGCCCAAAACTGCTGGAGTCTTGTAGAATTCCCAAGGGACAAGAGGTAGGTAGGAGTCTTAACATCATATCTTTCAAGTGTGTTTCATACACTGAGATACTAGGAATATAAATAAAGCTTTCTACTTTCTTTAGGAAGAAAAAGAAGTATTTATTACAGAGTTGATATGGTTTATCTCAATGGAGTTATTAGATAATAGTAATGTATCTAACAATTATTTGAGGAATTCTCACTTGTGAAAAATCTAAGAAACTATCATATGGAAGAAGGTACATTTGATAAAATAGGAATGCATTCTCCCCTCTGGTGAAGATAGAAAAATGAATTTTAGAGGTTACTACTCTCATACTCCCCCAAAGTGAATTTTGTAACTCTTCCTAAATATGAATAAAGTCATGGAAAAGTTATCAGTGAACAGGAATGATGATAAGGGCTGATTCATTTACCTCAATTAGAAACCTGCAAGTGGTAATATTATGTGAGATGCTCTGATCTTTTGGTGTAGAAAATGCAGAACATACCTGTAGCAAGCCAACATTGTAATCCCAAAATATCCACAGAAGTTCTTGAGGCAAAATAGCTAACTGAGAGCAGATGCAAACATTTGGAAAATGAAACTGGGTGAGATAATACTTGTATGTACTACTATGAATAAAACGAGAACTTGAAAAGGTTTGGTGTTTTACATTTTTACTGCTTATACTACTGTGCTCTTTTCTACCTTATTCTGTTGAAAGCAGTATCTATGGAATATCACAAAAGGGATGAAGACCAAGGAGAAGTGTTCAGTTACAGCCTCGTGTAAGTTTAAGAGAATCTTTAGAATATACCTTTGGGGATATTTGTGTTGCATGTAGGATTTTTCAGAAATAGATGCTGAGATTGATTTTGGTATCTGATTTTTATTAAGAAGCAGCACCTGTGGAAGCAAAAAGAAAAGAGATTGAGCAAGGAAGACATAAATACTGGTGTAACAATGTCAAGGCAAGCAGGTAACCTTTAGGGAGAGAGGCCCAGCAGTCCAATACCAAGTTGTGATGAAATCTTCGGTTTTGATGATTCATCTTGTGTCTGCAGCGGACTGAAGTCACCTCCCTCCACTTCTCTCAGCCCCACAAACCCAAGACCTCGGGCAAAGCAGCTCTCTGCAGAGGAGTTGACCTAATAAAAGCTGAAAGTTGGAAGCTGTATTTCTGTAGCCGAGCAGTAGGCACATCACTGATGGAGCATATATGCATACATCTTGGTATCTACCAGGATTACATCAAAATTCTAAAATGGCATTGAAAGGTGAACACTCAGCCCAGTGTTACAGACTTAACATCTTACTGTTTGATTTCACTTTAGTTCTCTTACCTTTGCTTGTCAATTTCTTTTCATTTGTAAAGTCAACAGAGACTGCTATACAATATATGTCAGAATTCTATAGGCTACTTGAGCCATTTTCATTCCAGTAATTGTCTGTGTATCTTCAATTCAAAATTCAGCCATCCATTCCCAAATGTTTCTGTTTCTCAGAATACTACAGCATATATTCTTTTGAAGTTTCTTGCTGATTGTTATGCAGATGTAAAATGTTGAACTTTTTTTGAAGTGAAATTGGATGCATTGTTTTATTCAAATATATTTGTAAAAAGCAATAGAATTTATAAAAGAAACATGTGATTAACATAGAGATATGCTCAATGACTGTAGTGTGGAAAAGTTTCAAAATTCTGACATATTTGAAACCCAAGCCTAGGAATATAGGACTTGTTTCCTTGTGGGAAAATAGGTACTGCTGGCCAAATAGTGCAGGGGCCAGCAGCTCCATCCCTGGGTCTGCCGTACGCATGGGTCCTGCTTCCAAGGCATGCCAAAACGGTAATTGAGACTGGGTGTAGTGGCGTACACCTGTAATCCCAGCTCTTGGAAGGCCGTAAACAGTGGATCGCTGTGAGTCTGATCTAGTAGTGAGATCCTGAACACCTTGTAGACCTTTCTCTAAACTACAAAACAAAAAAAAAAAAAGAAAAGAAAGAAAAAAAAAGAAAGAAAGAAAATAGGAACTCTTTTTTCCATTTTTGAATAATCAAAAGTTTACAGTAACATATTCACAATCTGTATCCCTAGTTTAGTATCTGACTTTAGTTCATTTTATTAACAAAAAAGAACAATAAAAGATAATGGAGTGCAATGATGTTGACAGCTCTTGAGCTTTCTTCCATCACACTTTTGACATTCCGCTGACCCTTCCAACCCTTGATGGATCCTTCAGTCAGGAGTGTTCCAGGAGTAGGCAAGCATGGAATTAATTTTCTAAAGTGAAGTAGCTTACAGATGCCAGGAGATCCCATACCTCAGTAATACTAGTAAATCCCCAAACATATTTTTTTAGCTTCTTGGGTTTTGGTTGTTGCTACTGCTTTGGGGGTTTTACTGGGAGAATTCCTTTAGTTTCTTGCTTTCTGATATAGAAAAGTAGATTACATGATTTCACAAAAAGAAAACATTTCATCATTGCCCATGAATGTGTGTGTGATTTTCTAGTCTAATGTTTAGACCTCATTATCCAGAGAAACAACTATTTTTAAACATTACCTAGAGATATGATATTTTCACTGGGCATTCAAGATCATTCTAACCCCTTTATTATCATCCTCTAGGATATAGCAATATCTACAGTTGACAAGTTCATTTCTATAATCCTTACTTTGAGAAATAGAAACTCTTACCTCTATGTAAAATACTGGAAAACTTGTACAGGGGGAGGGATGGCAATACATTTTGTATGTAAATATCAGACTAACAAAATTATAAAAGTATAATTTTTAGTAAAGTAGCCATTTAAAACATAATTTCTACTATATTTGTAGTGATTAAAGTTTAATACTATCTGCATATAAATCTTTCAAAGAAAGTATTGAATATTTTAAGTATCCCTAGTTTAGTATTATTTTAAGTGAGAACCAGTGAATCATCTAACAGATGATGTGTTTGTGTGCTTGTGTGTGTATAGGCAGACAGTGCTCCAATCATTTTGGCTGCAATGATTAATTTGGAGATTATTTATAAGCTTCCTCAAGAAAATTATCTCTCCCATCTTTAGTTGCTATTATCTTTCATATAATGGGAAACATTCTCCTCCCCAAAAATTAGGCTAGACACTTAAACCAAGTGGAAATATCAGATTCTTTTAATCAAGAAGTTACAACAAATTGTCATTCTACTCTTCATGAGCTAGGTAGGTATGGGAGATCTATCATTTTTAAGACTTGTTTAGAAACTGGTTAACCCACTGTTTGAATGAAGTAGTGAATATATGATGATTAGTGGCTGCGAGTTAGCATAACCACCTTGTGATCTATGCACACAGGTCGACACCTTCTGCTTCACAGCTTCTAATTCAGTACCTTAGAATCTTAGAGTCTTGAACAATGATCAGATCATTCACAAAAAGATAAATCAGATCCTGATTTACTAATGGTGAGCTCAAAACATGTTACATGGGTAAAATTGTTCACTGCTTCTCAAAGCATCACTTAAAGATGATCCAAAAGAATAACTGCAAAGAGAAAACCAACTCTCTTGACTTTAAATTAAACTGACAATATTCAAGACTTTGTGTCTAATTTTACTTCTCAAAAAAAAAAATCTCAGCCAAGTTTCCACCCTCTCTGTTATCCAACTTGGCTGAACATTTCTAACCATCTCAGGCATTGTCATTGTTTATACTAGTCCTGCTGAGACATTCTACATTCCTTTCTAATTCTTGGTTACATAATCCAATTTCCACCCCAAACCCTCCTTCTTTTTCAGCCAGAAAACTATTCTATTTACAGTGACTTATGCATCCTTCCTCACCAGTCTCCTCCACAGAAAATGTTTAGCAAGCAGGAATTGCCAGGCTCCTCGTAGTTCAGTCTTGTTTATGTATGAACAAAGGCGCTGTTTCCATTTTTTGTAAAACTGTTGTTTATCAAAAAAAAAAAAAATGTGTTGCCTGGGAATGTGGCACAGATATCTCCTATGCCATGTCCTCCAATTGAATTTCTTAAATCTACCTCCCTCTTAAAAAAAAAGTCAGAATGAAGTGTTCCAATAATTTTCACCTTTCCTTGGCTTACGAAGTTAAATTTTAATACCTGTAGCAATACTTCAATGAATATATTTTCAGAGTTAAGACATCTAATTCTCTTTAAATATTTAGAGCTAACACTTCAATTCTCCAGTTGCTTATCACAATTCTTCTGTGGCTTCATTGTCAAGGAAGAATGTCAAGGTCTCCCCAAGAATGAAGGAAATGGGATGGAACACACACATACATACATGCACACAGTAGTTAGCACCTGTACATAACGTTACTTCCACAAGGGTAAGGAGAGCAGTCTCGAAGCAATAGTGTTCCTGATGTGTTATGAATAAGACCATGAATGACCAGTTGTGAGGTAGCTTTTAGCCTCGCAAGGGCAGAATAGTTTCAAATAATTTAAAACACAGAAATATCAAAACTATCCTATGGAATGAGTGAGGCAGCTACACTACACGTGGGAGGACAGAGCAAGTGATATAGAGCTCAGAGCTGATGTCTCAATCATTGCGACACAGTCATAAAACTAAATCAGATATAAATGCCTCACTGCACCTATCAAAGCTGTGATGCTAGTGACCATGTCCCAGAAGAATTATTGCCCAGATTTCAATATTTAGGATTTTTGTATTTCAATAAGACTGTCTTTGAAAAACTGTATCCCTAGTAATCTATGCCCATTTACCTATAAAATATCAGTTCCATCACTTCCTGTAGGACATGTATCTCTTTGTATGTTTTATCTATGAATATGATGCTATAATATCACTATAAGCAATGTAATGCTACAAAATATATAATCATCAATACATACACAAAATATAATTATGTGTTATCATACCTAGCATGAGAAATTATATTAAATTTATGTCATATAATTAATACAAATGCCTTAAACACAAAGTGTTTTATTTATTCAATTAGCATTAATGAAAGATTCCTGAATGAGTTATTTAATAAGAGAAAACAAGCCATACAATTACAATTTAATTATTTAATATATTTTATATATTCACATTTCTTTAAGAATTAAATAATTTGGTCCAGGGAGATGGCTCAGTAGAATGAGTGCTTCTCTGGCAAGCGCAAGGATCTGAGTTCAATCCCCAGTTCCGCAAAAAAAATAATAATAATAATTAAATAATTATGGAAATGTTGCTGTTATTGGATGAAGCTTCTTCTCCCATGATGTTTGTAGATAGATAAATAGATAGATAGATAAATAGATAGATAGATTGATAGAGAGATTTTTAATATAATACCATAATAAGAGAGAACTCTGACCATCTCTTTAATGCTGCCTATGATTTCTTTGAATAGCAATTGAACTAACTTTCACATAATGATGGTCATATAATAACTCTTAGTTGATGACTGAATTCTAAGCATCTTGTTTGTGTCTTTAATCCTGTCAATGTCTTAAATTTATTGCAATATTTATCCAAAATGGTAAGTTACAGACCACTGCTGAAATCACCCAGATTCTGTTATAACTGCCTGCCCCAGCTGCTCCTGGTGGGGGGACCACAGAATGCAATATTGGATCACAATGCATGGGGAGAGGCTGAGGACCTCTGCTACTTACGAACTTGCTTTATGGTATGCATAAAATAAAGCACAGGTGCTTCAAGAAATTTTGATGGTGAGGGTGATCTCCATATAAATGTCTTTCCCAGTGTTTCAAGTGCAAAATGTGTGTCAATTGTTGTCTTCATTCTAGACACTGAATTAATTCCCTTGTTTAATTATAACACATACAGAGTTTTCTCTTTTATAAACCTTATAACTTGAAAATCAATTTACAGTTCTTGTCAGTATTTCTTCTATAAAAATAACCACAAACAGTAACCATCACTCTTACTAGATTTGAAAAGATAACTGTTAGAAAAAAAAATTGCTAAAGAAAAAAAACTATGCATGGAAATTGCTATAAAGTACCAAAGACCTGCATCTTTCCAAGGAATATGTAAAAGATCATATGAAAATAAATATTACCAATGCATATTAGAACGTTTTTGTGTGCCAGACATGTTCCTGATCAAGATCATTATTTTGTTTTCTCTTTAAATGGACAAAACAAGCACAGCAAAGTGAATTTTACCATTGTACATGCTAAACCAGGAAAGATCACATAGTCTACAATGTTATTCTTTTTTAAACCAAGCTATTTGTAATCCAGAATATGGATAGAAAATCCTGTTAAAGTTTGTGTCGTTGTGAGGATACACACAAATGCAAGAGTGCTGTGTGTTTTATCATTTTGCTCACTAAAAAAGAGAAGTTTCCTTTCTTAATGGGAGAATATATATGCTCAACATCTCACCACTGCTAGGACTACCTCAGTTATGCTGGAGGGCCTGCCACGAGGCAGCTGAGGTACAGGCAATGGATTTGCCTTCCAGGCTGTACTCTTTAGTACACTGGCAAGTGAAACTGCACCCCATCAAGCTCTATTTCTCCTGGAAGACAGGGTGCTTTCACCTTGGGTGATGTGGAAAACTATAATGACTAGCTGAGTATACCGGCTCCAGTGATTGCACCTCACTTTGAAGTTCACTGTTATTAAATTCAATGAGCATGTGGTTTCTGAAACTATGAAGCTAATTAATGTCACCTGATGCCATGTCTGTAGACTGCCCTGAGGATTCTATCTCTTGACAGAAAAATTTTTCAGCTCTTTCAATCATTAATCCATTTATTATTTAGCAACAATGAAATATATATATATATATATATATATATATATATATATATATATATATATATATACATACATACATTTCATGAGGCAGTGTTTCATGACCTGGGATGTAACATGAACAAAACAATTCCTTTTCTCTAAGGGATTTCTGTTTGCAGAAAAAGAAAAGACTAGTATGGAATGAGATTAACTAATCAAGATCCAGGTTTCCTGAAAATGTGATGGAAAGCCTTTGGGTACTTTGGGACAGAGACACAGAACTCTGTTCACGTGGACAAATTCATTCTGTTGGCCACAGATAAGCAGCTTCTAGATTGCTCCAGAGGCATCCAAGAACTCACACGTGCTATGATACAGAGCTGCTTGCTGTATGAAGAGTGATTCGGGGCATTTGCCCTGCAACATTAAAATCTCAACATACATTTGTTTAAAAGAGGTACTTATATTTGCGGACTTACTTCTCATGAAAGGAAGATGTAGTTTGACTATTTGAAATTCTAACAGGATAGATTATCAGCTTTGTAATTCTGCAATTGTGTGCTGAACTTTTGGGAAGATTGTTCATTGAATCAAGCATGATACATCTCAATTTAAACCAAAGAGAGAGTGTATGTATGTGTGTGTGTGTTTGTGTGTGTATGTGTGCATATGCATGTAATTTAAAATTACTTCTACATTTCTTATATTATGCACTATTATGTTTCCTGTTCCTAGAAAAATATCTAATACCTAGCAGATATGTAACAAAAAAATTGTAATGAAAGCTAAGCATTGAGAAAATAAATTCACAGTTACACACTGAATATGTTTTAGACACAAGGTAAAATGTTAAATTATAAGGATGACAGTTGTTTAGAGACCTGCTTCTTGCCTTTCAGAAATTTACAATCTATGTTGTTTGAGAATTCAATCCTACAATTATTAACATAACTTAAATAATATTATTTGCTGAATGTTTGCTCAGTGCCAGGTGCAATGCTATGTGCCAACATTGTATTTTACATTTTTAATTTTTTCCACAACCAAAAAAAGAGGTTAATGATATTATTTCCATTGTTCTATAAAGAAGCAGAAACTGAATCTTAGCAAGTTTAACTAATTCAACCAAGGCCCTAGGACTGAAAAACAAAGCTAAATAGTCTGATTTTCCTCTTCACAATTAAGTAATAATTGCCTCCATGAGGTAGGAACATGCAGCTCTACCTGACATTAACCTTTAGAAAAGGGAAAGTCTTCTTAGTTTCAGGTCCTCAGGGAAAGGCTCCAGGAGGAGGTGAACCAATGAAATATCATAAAAAGAGACACAAAGTTATGCCTGAGGAAAATTATCACTTTCAAAGCTGAAACAGTCAAAATAATTGAAGCATATGTAGAGAAGCTTCGAAAAAGGAAATTGCACTCTTAAAATTCAAGTTCTAATTGTAATTGGTATGTGTCCTTTTAGCATATACTTCTGTTTGTATTCATTAGATATGATTTTACAAATCAGAGAGGTGATTCACCCGTACTTTAATATTTACTTGTAAAGCTATTTTGCTGATATAATTTTATAGATTCATTTTGCAAGGTGTCAATTTGTTAAGTTTTCCGAAAACTTTCAGTGCCATGAAATTGAAGAGAACTTGTAAATTGACTGCAGTGCAACAGAAGAGGGAGATGGGGAGGAAGATAGAGAGAAGTGCAAGAGAATAGAAGAAAAGGGTGGGGAGCAAGAAGGCAAAGGAGAAACAAAGCTGGAATTGGAGAATTCAGTGTGAAGAAAACTGAAGTCCTCACAATTTCATGTGGAAAGATAATTCTCAACAGAAACCTTATTCTGTTCATTCTAATTAAGGTAACGTGCACTAAGTGAAGCTGACTTATGCCTGAAGTGTTATTACATCATGAAACATAGACACAGAAAAAGAATTCTATGAGGGGAGAGGTATCCATATGTGACCTTTATTTCTATAGCTGTCCCCCAAAAACTTCTGGTGACCATCATGGAGGTTTTCTCTCCCTGCTATTTGTCTCTTTTTCTCTTTTGCTTCTCTTCATTCTTTTCACTGTGTTTCCAGGCTCCCGCTGAGCTAGAAGACTAAGCCCAATATATTCCATGCTGTGAGGCTTTTAAATGACAAGATAAATGCCAAGGAAGTATAAGGGTACTGGCAGGGTATTTCCAGATCTTAGGGTGTAAATGCTTTAAACTTTAGCAGCAAGTAGCTCCTTATTTCTGATTGGCATGCATTCTTTAGGCTTGTTGGTTTCTTCCAATGATTTTAGCAAAGACTTTATATTTGTTCTTGAAAACACATGTGATATTCTTATGATGTAGGTACACTTCTTTTAATGCAGATTACTTTTTTCAATTTGGAGAAAGACAACAGGGAAGAAATCATTCAGAAGAAAAAGCATAGTGCCAGCTATTTATAATTTTTCCCTGTTGGATTCTCAAACTCTTTATTCAAATTAATGTTAACTTTGTATTCCCTAAATTGTACTTATATTTGTTAGAAATCTAATTTTGATGTTAGTAATAGAGACCAAATTACAAGGGATTAAACGTAGCCTTAGTTCTTGTAAAAGATCATAAAATAATATGAATTCAGTAGTTAGGTGTTCATCCTTTGTTTAATGCTGTTACCCAGAATGCTTCATTTCCACTTGGCATTTTACAAGATGGTTGCTGAAGCTGTATCTATGATAAGATACATGATTTTCAGAGGAAAGAAAAAAATAAAAGATGGCTCATAAAAAGTCTATCGTACATGTTATTGTAAAACTTTCCAGGAAAACCATTCAATATTTTCACTAATATCTCCAACAAGAAATACAGTCATATGAATCTGGAAGAGAAACTTGAAGCATACAATCCTTTCATTTTATTTTATTTATTTTATTTTTGTCTTTTTGAGACAGAGTCTCACTATGCAGTTCAGGCTGGCCTTAAGCTCACTTTGTAGCTCAGACGGTCTCGAACTCACAACAATCCTCCTGCCTCAGCCTCCCAAGTGCTGGGATCACAGGCATGCGCCACCACACCCGACTTAACATACAATCCTTTTAGTAAGGTTTTCCACAAAGTTAGGGATCTTCCACTAAGAAGCAAAAAGAGTGTGCTAGTACTATACATGTGAGTCTCTGACGTGGTCCTTTGTCCTCAATTTGGAGTCATCATTACTTCCTAAATGAACGTGAGTTGAGACATAACTTTGGCAATTCTTTGAGATTTGAAATGAAAATATTTATTTGTTAATGCTTAATAATTATTACTTATGTGACAAGCACCTTTTTTAAATGAATTTAGGACCGGGTGTATAAGGTGTACAGGGTCTCATTATGTAGATCAGACTCAGAGCGATTCCCCTGTTTTGCAAGAGCCGGGATTACAGGAATGCACGGCGACAGCCAGTGTCAATCACCATGCCCATGTGCCTTAGGGCCGAACCCCGTGTAAAGCCTGCTCACTAATCCACTGAGCTACCTGGCGGGCCTTATAATTCTTGTTTTTTTTTTTTTTTTTTTTACTGTTTCAGGCTGACAAAGTTACACAAACAGGTGCTGTAGACAGCTGAGCTAACCTGCAGGCCTCATGACAAGGAGTCACATCTAAATTTATGTTCTTATGTGATGTAACATTTTATGTTCTTGCTATATGTGTGAAGGTGACATTACTAATAACTTGTTGTGATTTTAATTATGACAGCTAACATTAAGTGCTTTTTACAAAGAGTCCCATGGACAGTAAATTTAGAAAAATTGTCACAATTTATGTTCTAACAAGGGATTGAGATTATGTACTCAATATACATTTTCCCAAGAGCAGAGTTAAATGATCAATTAAAATTGCTGATTTTAATTGAATGGCTGGTCGCAGCGTTGGCATATGCCTGACTCCAGAATGTAGATTATAGCTATTTAATTTGTTGTTGAAGGTGTCTTCTTTTGCTGTTTTTATGCATTATCTCACACTTTTGTTATGCATTTTTCTGCCAGTCTGTTTGAAAACTTGAAGGAATTAGTATATTTTTATAAGAAGTGAAATAAGTCCAATTTAAAAACAAAATCTTATTGAAATGGAAATACATTGCAGGGAGTTGAGGCTTCCAAGGAACCCAAGGTTATGAATATGCCCAGGGTTCAGTAGTCAGTGGAAAATCTATGCCAGCGAAGTCGCCGCTTTCTGATCTGTGCATCTGTTTCTCTTTGTGCACTAACATATTTCTCTGTCACGGTATTTTGTCAATTTATGTGTTATTAATTTACAAAGACAGCAACAACACATTGTCAGCACCCAAACTTGGGATGGCCTATCTTCAACAATCAGAAAGAAGCAGAGCCTCTTGGTGGGGTCATTTCAGCCTTTGCAGAACTCTACGTGGCTAACATAATGTGAATGAGAGGAAGGACATAGATGGCTGTTATCAGGTTTATATATCCGTGGCGAGTCCTACACATTCAATAAAGCAGTAATTCTGAAACTGTTATGAAGATACTTTGCAGACCTAATCACTTAACTTTAAGTAAGAGAGCTAGCATAAATGACCCGGAGGAGTTGATACAACTGACTTGCTCGGCACTGCTGATTCTTCTCAGGATTTTCCCCTACTACTCTAGTAGACTCTGGACTTCTAACTAGACTCAAGACCTTGCAGCTCCTGAAGTCAAGGCATAAAGAATCAAGATCCAAGAGATTGTCTATTACATATCAAAAGAAATGCATAATATTTCTTCTTTATGTAAACAAAACTTGAGAGTATTTATGTAAAAATTGAAAGTAAAAATATTAGGTCATGGTATGAGGAGCAAAAATTTCCTGAGGAACATGCTCTCTAAGTTCGATCTATGCCAAGAAGACACTCTGGATTCAGTAGTATAATTGCAATATTTCTAAAAGTTTATTAGTTGTAGTGCTGAATAATTAAAACACACAACAGCAGAAATGTCTTATCAAGCTGCAAAAACAAATTAGGGAATTGGTAAACTTGAATATTAGAGTGAATTTCTCAATAAGAATTAATCACACACCGAGATAGTATAGAAGAAACCCTTAATCATGACTGTGTGAGTGGAACTTGTAAGAAGACACCCAAAATGCATCCAAAATTGTCCTTACTCTTCTCTAAAAAGCATAAGTCACAGTAGCAACTTCAAAGCCACTCTCAGATCCTAAATCACAATTTGGATGATATGACTCCAAAATTAGACAGGCCAAATGGTGGCAGTTAGTCAGTAAAGACAAGGTGGATTGTGTTAACCGTGTAGACAGAGCAATAAAAGCAGTTATCAGAGGAATCTGACTCAGTGAAAGAACTGAAAGTTCAAGTTGAAAACTTTTACCACTTAAAAGTAAATAGAAGAGCAGATTATTGAATTCTTACTGTCCCATGTAAGCAGTAGTGTTCCATGTCAAGTGTGCAGAAATCACACTTGAACAAATTTAACCTTTTCAATCCATTTAAACAATTTTCCACATACCCCAAAATCCCCTTGATGAAAGCCTCAAATAAAGACCAATATATTTACAGTAACACTTCCCTTCATCGTTCTCAAAGGAGTTAGAACAAAAATTTATGGTGTGTCTGCACTGGAGAAATCTCATGGAGTTGATATTGATAGAGCTTTAGCTCAGTTCCATTTAGAGCGGCACTAACTGGTTACCAAGCATATTGTATAAACTCTTCCACAGCTGGAATACATAATCATAGCAGATGTGCATGAAATCCAACAGAATTTTCACATTTATTCCCTGGCTTATTGTGATGGTCTTACCGTCATAAAGGCCAAGCCACAGGAACTGAAACTTCCTCTGTCAAGACAAGCAATGAACCAAAGCAATGCAATAATCCTTGATGGATTGCAAACGTTAGTATCTTGGTCAAGGTCTTAGGAGAAGTAAGGCTGCTGATTAGCATCATATGATCATTTCACTGGCCTTTTTCACTTGTACAGAAGAGAGATGAAACCCGGAAAATGACAATGGTTTATAATTATCACAAGTTCCACCAGGTTGTCACTTCCTAACAGTTACTGTTTTACAAGCCCACTGCTGCTTCCAGCTAGTAAGTACCAGTAACACAACTCACTGTCCTGCCTCAAACACGTATCAGTTCACCAACCACAAATCATAATTGAGCTCAAGGGTAGCCTGATTCCATATCTCCAATGCATGATAATGGCCCACTATACTGATATTATGCTTATTGGACTTATAGAGCAAGAAGTACAAATTATACTTAATAGATCAGTAAGACATCTTTGAGCCAGAGTATGGAAAATAAGTCTAACTATTTTTAGGGACCTTTCATATTGTTTTTTATTCTTAAGGACACGGTGATCTGGGACATGTACCCCTTCCTGGATAAACAAATACTTGCACGTGGACTCCTCTGCAGTAATGGCAGTGTTACAAATAATGAGACTCTTTGGAGCAATATTTTTCCAACTTTGATTATGCTGCTGTGAATAAGAAAGCCATCAATTCTAAGTAGAACCTGGGATGAAAAGAGATACTGCAACAGGTGTGAACCGCCATGTAAGATACTTTATTTCTTGGGCATTATAATCCAATAAATTCAATTCTGTTGGAAGCTTGGTGCGTTTAGGTGCTTTTTTTTTTCTAGTTAATGATTGCGTTAGGTTTTCAGAGCAGAGTCCTATGCTCCTCTACACACAATGACTCTCAATATAAGAAACAGCTCTTCATTTATTCTTTGACATTTGTAGATGCATTGAATGCTTATTGATAAGTCAGAATAGTACCAGACAAGCTGAGCATCTCGCTGGGAATGTTCACAAATATTGACCTTAGCTGGAGACGAAAACAGTGAAGTGAATCAGGTCACCAACTCAATCGTAAGCTCTAATCTGATGCTTATGATCATAAATTTGTTCATCACAGTGTCCATCCTTACATGAAAATGGGACACTCTGCAAGCAGTCAGCTGCCCTTGATGTCACAGTAACTTGTGGAAAGACGAGGCCTAAATGTCCACTGTCCCTGTTCTGGTTTCATTATTGTTACACTTTGAAGCCCATATCCAAACCTCTAGGGGAGGCCTCTGAAAATGTGAAGAAGGAGAAACTCAGCCCCGTTTATGAATCCATGTAATATCCAAGCAATGCCTGAAATCAACAATTGTACATCATTATGGAATATTTTTAAAGGACAGAAGTCTGAATGACAATGGAGTGCCCACCTTTGACGGATGTAGACAAAGGAAGGGGTATAGAAAGAAAAACTCATGATGTGTGTGTATAGACAGTATAGTTGGGATAGATAATGCTGTGCTTTTACATAATTCTATGAGAGGCAAGATCTGCACTAATGGTGGTTGGACAGGATATTATGTCAGCTTCTAGTACGATGGTCATCCACTAGGAAAATAATTATTGAATTTTTGATATAATTAAGGTATAAAAAATAAGATATGTAAACAGCTACACTCTTAATTTACTGATAAGAGACATCTGCTATAATAATATCTGTAAGTATATTATCATGTATGCACCTTGTACGATACTGAAACAGTATGAAAACAGTTTGCAATGTATTAATTTATCAAATCTGTCTTGTTAAGGTGTCTTAAAATCATCTGATTCATATTTGTACTTCAATAAAATAAAAAATAAAAATAAATAAATAAATAAAATTTAAAAAAAGGACAGAAGTAAAGGTAACTCCTCTCAGGATACATACATCAGTGCATTTATCCCACAAGTTCTCAAATTTAACACATGATTGCTTATTCTAACATTATTTACTTTAGAGAATAATGCTCAAAATGTACACTAAATTGTGCTTTGGTTCACATTCATTTAGTCTCACAGTCTCTCAATGTTGAGATTCCTGCTTCATTAGTTAACATGCAGCAGCAGTCTTTGTGAATACCTGGGAACATTCTCCAGGAGTCATTTTATTAAGTTGATACTATGGCTCTTTATGTCCACATTGTCTGTGTTTTCACTTTAAGCATTACAATATATATTGTAACTATTTACCTATTACTACCTAAGCCTTTTACTCTTCAGGTATGCCTTTTGTCTTACTTTTACTGGAACAAACAAAATTGTCCATTAACTTTTTAGAAATTGTACTTAAAGAAAAGAAAGAACACACAATCTCAAGGCCAAGCAGATATTGTCAGTGTTTTCAGAATCTGCCTTAATGACAGGCAAAGGAAGAAAATTAGCCTTGGAGAATATTAAAGAACTAACAAGATAAGGCCTTTGTCAAAAATATTTGTGCTGAAAGTTGTTGTGTTATTCTGAAATGCACAGTGTATTTCTGGTACTAGTGAAGCTCTCCCTTATAGTTAAACACCAACAAGAAAATGAGAATATATTATGACAATACTGTCCTCTTTAAGTATATGTCGTTTAGAAGACAACAAAGAGGAATGAGTTAAGAAAGAGAAATGAAATAGCAGAAGAGATAGGGTAAAATAAGCTAGAAAGAGGACTTCTTAAATTCTTTGCACATATCAGTTCCTATTTTTAAAGTGTCCTGAAGAAAAAAAAAACAATAAATTCTAGAAATAGTAATATTCAATCTGTGGTACCTCAGTGCATAACTTAGTTTGTCTCACAATAGATTATCCGATGGAGTGGAATCACTCTGAACGTTATCTTCTCAAATACAATTTCTGCCTTTTGGAAACCTGATTTAAAATACACTAGTAAGCTTCTATAGTCTATCAACAACAACAGATGAAAAATGAAAGGGAGAATACAGGGTAGGGAGAAATGTGGGGGGAAGACAAAAGGAAGAAATCAGAGGGGTGCAGCTAATTTGCAGAGCATAAACATTAAGGTCAAGGAATCTATCATTTTAATTGAAAACTTCTAACATGGTATATATTTTATCACTTCAATATACTCTCCTGTCATATGTCAGTGTCTATTCCTAATTTAAAAATATTTATAACAGACTACTGTCAAGCATCTGAAAGGATATTACTTAAAGTCATGATAATTTTCATACCCTTCATACCCTCAGTAACATATCTCTTGCAAAATGAACCTAAAGAAATAGTAAAGATGGGGGAAAGGTTTTTTCTGTTATGCTGCACATTTTAGTACACATTTCTAATAGAAGACATTTGGTAGAAGAGAATGAGAAAACAGTACATTCAAGTGCTTTCATTCAGTAAGGTTTTGATAGGGTGCAGACCTAGAAGGTCTCCCACAAGGCCTGTGGATCATGGAGCCACCGTATTTGCCAGTGGAATTCTCCTAGAGTTCAGCAGCAGCTCCTATGCCTTTGAAATATGAGGCCTGTTCAGAAAATCCATATCACTGGGGGGGAGGTGTCTCTCTCTTCCTGACTCCTTCTTCTTCTCTCTGTTTCAGGCCCCTAATAAAGGAGACACTTTCCTCCACTGGGCCCTTCCACTATGCTGTTTCTGTTTCTAAGCCTTCTGAAGAAGATTGAAATTTTTGAAACCATAACTGAAAACAAAACTCTCCTTAAGTTGGGGGTGGTGATACTTGCTTCATGCACAAGAAAGTGGCTAGCAGATCTGGGGGAGGGTCATTGTCATGCATATTCCTGGCTATCTGTTTCAGAAGGCTTTAATACTCTTGCTGGAGAGATTGGACAAGGTTAGGGATGCTGGCCTTACATCCTGAGAAAGCTGTAAGCCAATTTGATGGCAGATCTGCCCTGGAACCCAAAACCTGAATGTTTATAAAAATGTACATGGTAAAAGCCAGGCTTAGGTTTCAGTAGGGAATAAAGTTAATTACCAGTGAAATCAATACATTGTTACCCTTTGGCAAAAGATTTGCCCATATTTCGTTCATGTCCTGAGAGTCAGAGGTGACTGAGATTAAGGGTGGAAAACCGATATAGCAGAGGAAACTTCAAAGCATCCCAAATCTCAGGCTGTGGCATGAATGTTTTGGGGGGCTTTTAGCCAGTTCTGCATTAAAAATCAAGACTAAACACACAGCCAAAATTTTGAATTTGTTGAGCAAATGCAGCTCTTGTAAAGTTGGTTCATGTCCAGTTTTGGCCGAGGGCAGGTAGGTTGCTGAAAAGATGAGCTTTACAAAGAAACCAAATACTTAACGTTAGGAAATTGAAAAAGGTCTTGAGGGAATCTGAGGAACCAGCGCATCCCCATGTTTTGTAGGCTACAGGTGCAAAACGAGTCTTTTTGAGAAAAGAGCCTCAGTGCACTTCACACAAAACTTCCTAGGGAATTATATTTCACAAGAATTTAGTGTACAGTGCTCAACCATCCAAGTACCCAGAATAATCTGAAGTTATGCTCAAGTTATTTGACCATAGCTATGCTTGCATTATTTAGTGCATTGTGCTCAACCATCTGGGTGCTGCTCCAGCATGTCGCCACATGAGACATCATCTATTGGTGCTGGTTTCACTGCCACACAGCATGCAAGAGTTCTTGGTCATGAAGGACTCTACACAGCTTTTGAAACAAGCCTGTAGATAACAAAGCGTATCCCTGAGGTGAACAATGTTTGAAACTGTGAGAGTGAAGTTGGAGTAGAGTGAGCCCTCCCATATTTGGACATACCATGAACATAGATTATCTGAGCAGACCTGCCCCCAAGAGAAAATCAACTGGCAGTGCAGGACTTCACAAGCACTTTGTAGTTCATGTCTCTTTCTCCAACTTCATGCTGGTGCTGGATATGGAGCTACAGGACTTGGCATTTATCCTGCTGGGTGCTAGACTTTCTTTGGCCCCATCCATTTCTATCCCCCTATTGCTTTCTGTGCAATGAGAATGTTTAACTGGTGCCATTGCATGTAGGCATCTTAACTTTCTTTTTCTTTTACATTTTTGGTAAAAAGAAGAGGAAAAACAAAACAAAAAGTCAAAACAAAAGAACAAAAACAATACAGAATTTCAAAGCAAGGAGACAGAAAAATAACAATCACTGTTATAATCCATATCGTTTTCTTCAGAGCTCAGATTACCTCACAAAAATATACAAGATCAATCAGGCATTAGCAGTTCATTTCACCAAACCAATAAAAATCAATGGTGCAATTACCCCAGCTATCTTGGTAGGGGCTCACAATAAATAGTCTCTTTAGAAGAAACTTGGAGTTTTTAGCTACCTCAGAACTGTTAAAACTTGTGACTCCTAGACATGGACTAGTTGTATATTTAGTATAAAGGCATGCTCATGGGTGCTCCTGTGCCAGGGTCACTTATGACTTAGACCAAAAGTGACCACTGAAGGCCTGACACTCTCACAGAAGGGCTTGTGGAAGGTGATCCGATAGTAGGGCTCTCTGCTCATCTGTGGAAACGCCCTCTGTTGAGCTTAGAAGTCAAGTTTGCTGCCGGAAGGTGGAGCCTTCCTACAAGAGGCTCCTTCATCTGTCTGCTTCCTGGATGTCATCACCTGAGCAGCTGTCCTTGTCTGTTCAAGCTCCACTACCACACTGTTTCTGTGCTTCAGCCTGACAGACATGGACTGATGCTTCTGAAAGTGTGAGATAAAATAAACCTCTCCTTCTTCAAGTCACAAGTATAGGTTATTTGTTCCCCTGAGGAGGAAAACTAGGAAGACAGGCAGGGTGACCTCACTGAGATGCTCAGCATGAACATCTCGAGGATATTTTAATGGAGTGATACATTCAGATGACAAATTTTGTCTTGGTTTTCTTTTTTTTTCCTTTTTAAAATTAATTATATTGGTTCATTTTTAATATACATAATGATCCATTCATCATAGGGATTTTATACAGGTGCATAATATATCTTGATTTTTCTTTTGCTTTGCATTCCCCCTTCCTCCCATGAGCTCTTCTTCTACTGTTTTTTTTAATTTTATGGGTCTTGGTGGCAGGCTCAGTGCAACCAAGGCAGGGCTGGCAAGGCATGTAGTACCGAGATGAAAACAGGGAGGGTCTTTATGCTTAGACCACTGAGCTAACTTCACAGACCTTTCCACTCATTTACAAAAGCTCTGATTCCATTTTTTTCTACTCTGTTTTTCCTTGAAAATAAATTTTATTAATTATATTCACACCCATAGTATAAGGGCAATAATAACATTCTCTTCTTGAGGGTTAACAACTTAAGTTTGCAAATCAAAGGGCTGCAAGGACAGCCAACATTTTGGCCCTAGCATTTCAAAGTCAGTGAAGACTCAGGACACAGGAGAACTTATACTATAACGTCATGTAACTCAGTTGTGTCCCAGATTTTATGATCAAGGAGATTAAGGAGCCACAGAGGAATGTGATTGATGATGTATAGTGTGCCTAAGGAGAGTCACTTGTAGAGAAAACTTTCAGGCTTTCATGGAGAGAAAACTGGTCAAATAATGGCTGTGATTCATGGCTGACACAGACATCTACAAACTGCATTACAGGGTCTCCGGATAAATCCTGAGGGGACTTGACTGACCTTGTGAGATACAAATGTTACATTTATCGTGTTTTATCTTGGTCTTAACCATCCAGCAGAAAAGTGAAGAAACAAGGTATGAAAAGTGAAGCCATGTTGATATGCTGAACTGTGGAAGGATCAAGTCATCAGATTCAGACATTGCCAGTCCTGTGGATAACCCACTACTATTGTGGACTACCAGACTATATTGGAATATTTTGCTGAATTCACACACTTTCAGTATTTAAAGGATTATATCCTTGTTGAACTGAATATAAGAAGAAATTAATATCTTTATGTCACTGTAATATTTAAGGAATAGAATACTGAGTGATACTTTGTTATTTAAATGTCATTAAAGTTATTGTTTGTGCAATAAGTAAAAAGGAAAAGTAAGTTTAACTCCTTTAAGGGACAGCTAAAAAGCTTAGTGGATTAAAGAGCTGGCAAGCAGGCCCAGGGGCCAGGAATTTGTTCCTGGCCCTTGGGGCACACTGAGATGGCAATTGAGACTAGGCATGTTGGCATGCACCTATAATCCCAGTTTTGCAGAGGCTATAAACAGGCGGATCACTATGAGTCTGATCTAGTAGTAAGACTCTGAACATCCTGTAGATTCTTCTCTAAAATACAAAGAAAACAACCCAAAAAATTAACCTTTAAAATTATTTTTCTGTTCTCATTTTTATTCTTTGTATTTAAAGAATTTCCTTTAACATATTCATATATAGATGTAACAAGAAGTGCTTATTTTAGTATCAAGAATTGAACTCAGGACCTTGCTTTTGCCAGGCAAGCACTGTGCTGCTGAACCTTGCCCTCAGCTCAGGTATAACCAACTGTGGTCACCTTTGATCTCCTGGCTATCAGCCCTTGCCTTGCCCTTCTGCCTCAGTTTATCCTGGGCAGATTCAAAATGTATTATATAAATTTTGATTCCTAACTAATGGTACTTTCTTTATGCTTTACTTTTCTCATCTACCTCCTATGACTCTAAATCTCCTCTTATTTCATCCATGGCCCTCTATCTCCTGTCTGATTTACCAGTTCTTATGGTTTTGATTTTCATTTTATTTATGTTCAAACTCCTACATTTATGGCTATCTAACTTCATATTTTATAGTACATATTTGTTTGGTTTAAAAGGTATTATAGAGAAGGAAATGTCTGAGAAGAAAGGAAAGAGAGACCAAGAAAATCAGAAAAAAAAATGCTATAAGCCAGCTCTTAAAGGACCATAAATTGGCCTCTTTCAAAATGCTGCTTCAACTACATGAAGAGAGTAGGAATCAAAGCTGATAATGATTTCTCACATCTTTTAGTAGGGAAGCTGCAGGAAAATCTAGGACACCTTAAACACACACACACACACACACACACACACACACACACACACACACACAGATATCTGTGTTTTGTCTCTAGAAAACAATTCTCAGAGCCAGCCAGATAGCTCAGCAGAATAAAGCACCTTCTTAGGCAAACACAGGGACCAGGGTTAGATTCCTGGTGTGCAGTGTTGGGGTACCAGGGATTGAACCTGGAGTGCTCTGCGATGGTGACTGAGACCAGGCTTGGTGCTACGCACCTGTAATCCCAGCTTTTGGGAGGCTGAAAATAGGTGGATCACTAAGCATCTGATCTGTGTGGTGAGACACTGTGAACCCTGTACTAAGTACAAATAAAGGAGAAAAATCATTCACACATACCTGTTTTTTAAGATAAATTGTGAAGTATATATAGGAATTATTGAAAGTTTGTACAGAAATTATTGACACTATATAAAAACATTTTTACCTGGCATGGAAAATTTTTGCTCAGTAAATGTATTAAAAGAAAAACAGGCAATAACATGAAGTTTTCCAAAGATTAGTCCATGTGGCAAACTTAGAGTTATGACTAAGTTTGATGCATAAGATTAGAAAGAGTGTAGGCTCCTCTCATGAAAGCAGATGTTTAGAGATGTCTAGGTAAAATTTAGGATCTCTGAGCTAAAAATTAGAACACTCAGATAGTTTACACAAGCAGACAAGAGTTCAAATGGACGTATTTATAAATCAGCAAACAATCTCCTGGAAGCAGGTAGGAAAAGTAACACCATGCACATCTGCCAGAAATGAGGAGGCAAAGCAGGAAATGAGACTGGCTTTACCCTAAGATTCTGGAATGCACAGACAAAGAAATGTTGGATGGAAGAAATATTTTTTTAGATAGAATTTACAGGTCTTGGGGATTGACTAATGAGACAGCAAAGAAAGTTAGACCAGGATGAGGAATATCTAACGTTTGAAATTTGTTTAATGCACACAAATTAATGGAGGAGTCTGAGCACAGCTTGCAGCAATAGAAGTTTTTGAAAGGTAACCTTGAATGAGGAGTTATAAATTGTTGACAATATAGCTGCTACTGCCCACTGTTCCTTTTTGAAAAGATGATCTAAACTAATTTACTAGCTGCTGTCAGAATCTGATTTTGCTTTCTCTTATTCTGCAGAGACTGAATTTTCTAGAAAAGTGGATGTTTTCACTGCCCTTCTTTCCACAGAGGACTCCTTAGAAAACTGCTCAGAGGAATCTCTACTGCACGCATCTGTGCAGCAAAACGGCTTAGCCACGCTGGACTTTCATTTCCTTTGTCATCCTGTCAGAAGCATCATGGAAATAGAATTCCAGTATGAAAAGTTCTGCTTGAAGGGTAGAAAAAAAATCACCAATGGAATTGAAGAACAGAAAATACTAAGGGTAATGTTCTAGTTAATGTGGACTTCGACTTGTACAGCACAGGAGACAGTCTCCACAGACATAAGCCTCTGGGAAGGAGGGGCTCCAGCTGCTTTTCTCTGCAGAACGTCCCACTCCCCTGACTGATACACATTCGCAGAGAGGCCCCCTTTGCCTGTCTCTGGTGCACAGATGCGCCTTCCCCTGTATAAACATAAGACTTCTTTTAAACTTTTCTCTGTTGCTTTAAAATTTTGCCTTGTCTTTTCCTAAATATTGAACAGATCCAGTACATAAATTACCAAGCTCTATTTATTTTTTTATTACTATGAAAATGTCAGTCTCTGATTTCTTACTGCCAATCCTAATAAAAAAAACCATGACTCAAAAGTTAGCACTTTTTCTGTAAGACAATGCATTCTTTATTCCTTCTAAAGCTAGAATGACGTGTTCAATGAACACATTCTTCGTTTAAAATTCATTGATCATCATTTAGAGCTCAAAATATCTAAGTTATCTTCTGGTATATCGGGGCCTAAAGAAATAATAGTTCTAGCAGAACATCTGATGAGTTTCAGTTTTGATTTTCCATCGAATTATGTGCATATATAGATATACATGCTAATTCCTTTTAAAAATGAAAATTAACAAATAGTTACTCTGTTGAGTTATTGACATCCTTAGATACATAGGTCCTGTTAAACTGATCTAGAGCTAACTTGTGAGAGTTTTTGTGTATTTTATGGACAAAAGCGAACTGAAAGTTTGTGACAAATGAAAAAGTAGAAAGTGATTGTGGTCATCACATTTTACTTATGGATGAAAGCAGAGGAAAAGGTATAATTATTGGGCAGGAAACTTTCAATTCCAATAGTAAAGAACTTCACCTTGCAAAGATCACTTCATTTTATATATAAACAAATATGAGAAAATACAATTTAAAGGCAAGAGGTAGCGATATTAAAACCACATTATTAGGACCAGAGAAAAGGAAGGAAGCAAAAGAAAAGAGGTTGTGATCTAGCACGAAGATGTCAAGAAGTGCTGGGTAACACTTGGGCCATTGTCTTCACTAAAACACAGGTAAGAATGATATAATGGATCCTGAGGAAGATAGATTTGGATGTGTGCCAATAATTGGAATAATTCGTGCCATCTTTTATTTTCTTAATAAAATGTGATGCAGAAGCTCCAGTGGCACAGTTGGTTACTGTGTGGTACCTACCTAAAATATGGTGCAATGTCAAGAATTCCGCAGGTATAAAAGTTATATTTGCTCCCATCATAAGTATCATCAGGAAATCCGGTTGGAATTGTCAATCATGAAGGTTTAGGTTCACACTCTTTCAGAGTATTTGTGCGATAGTCTACAGAATCTTGCTACTTAATGACATACAGAGTGTAAGATCGTATTAAAGTTATAGCATAGGGCTGTGTTTCACTCTTCCCCATTCATGGATATCTGAATATATTTTGTTACACTCTAAGATATCTCTCCCTCATAATATTATACATGAACTTTCAACACAGGACAA
>PVKA01015090.1:0-50857 GCA_004027165.1 Ctenomys sociabilis
TCTGGTGGCTTGTCCTTATATTTGATTGCTCTGAAGTAGCCTGTAGTTACTGATTCCCAAGAGTGAACTTGAAGAATTCCTCCAAAGCTTCCCAAGTTTTAGAAGCCAAAAATCTTGTAGCGCTTGATTTCCAAATCTCAGAGGAGCCTTAGGGCATATCAGGAGCAGCTCCCTCCTATGGTAGATAAGGAGATGGTGCCACAGTATGGCCAAGGCAAGAGTTCAGGTTCAGCTTGGGCTTCTGACTCTCATCCTGGGCTGCCTCGGCAAGGCTGGGCCTCCACCGAGTGCATCATGGTTCTTAGTGGTGGAGAGGTAGGGTTGGTCCAGGGCAGGGTAGAGGAAAGTGAGAAGCAGCTGCCACCACCAGGATAGTGCCTGACGAGCTGGCAGGGGAATGGTACTTGGTGTCCATGGCTTTGCACTGACACAGGGCTGCCCCCACCAGGGGAAGGAGACACCGGGCAGCAGTGAACCCTTAGGGAAGAAGGGAGGCAGGGATTTGAATATTCTAAACCAAGGGGAATAGAAATTAAGTGTCTGATTTCATCTTCGGGGCCAGCCAGCTGCTGCTAGGTTCCCCCACCACCCTCAATCCAGTCAGTTCCCATAAGCACTGCCTAGCAAACTAAGCAGAATAACCAAGCTGGCAGTCACATCCCAGTAGCTGGGAGAGAAGGCAAGCCTTTCAGGTTCAGCACCCTTTAGGAGGAAAGATACGTTTACACGCTGTCTTTCTGAGCCCATTGTGGGCAATTTTCTCAGTTGTCCTTATAATTTATTAAAAACCTACCTGAAAGCCCAGCTGGTAGGTCTGGCCCTGGGAGCAGCTGGTAGAGAGTAAATGCCAGGAACAAACTCTACATGAGGCTACTACTGCCCCTGGTAAGATGCAGAAACCCCCAAGACCATTCCTTGCCAACTTGAAATACATTGTTGTACTCTGGCTAGTAGTTTAACCTAGAAAGAGAATGAATTAACAGTGGTGACATTTATTTTACTACTTACATGGCAGGATCAGGACATTGCTCAACCCGAGCATTTTATTGACTCTTCTGGGAGAAAATACTGTTCTCTATCATCTTGCTGAGACCAGTGAAGCTGAGTAATTAAGATGAAGATCCTACAACCAAGGGCAGCAGATTTGGGATTCAAACCCAGGTCCTTCAGGCCCAGTGCCAGGCCCCACGGCCACTGAGCTCACACCCACGCACTCACACTTTCCCCATTGCAGACCCTCTCCTCTGGCCCAGGGTGGACTGTGTTCATCTTCACATTCTCCCTCAGAGGAAACAGGTCTGGAGTGGCCAAGGGGTGTCACCACACTCAGCAGGAGCTCACTGATGAGCTGGGCCATGGTGCACAGCGCCTTACACCTGTGGGCACTTGCATACTGTGTCAGCTGTGGCCACAGGTCCAGGCCACAGGAGGCATGAAGTTCAAAAGAGCCTCCTACCTCTGTGACATCACACAACTTGTATGTGGCAAAGCTGGAAATCTCCCCTAAACCTGAGCCCTGCCTCTTCCCACCCAGCCAGCTCCCCTACCACTGAACACTAACCAGACCAGGTAGGGGCAGGAGGCAGAAGGACACACATGAGTGTGGGTGGCCTGCACACCTTCACCCGGGGTCTGGCATGTGTGGGCACCTCCAGCTACCCCATTCCTCACTAATCTCTTGCCTTCCTTCCTTCTAGTCTCCAGTTTTCATCACTCAGGTCAGCCAAGACTTGGTGTCCCAGACAGAGGCCAAGCTCCTGCAGAGACCCTGTAAAGAGCTGTTCTCTGCCTGTGCACAGTAAGTTTTTCACCAACCTGGCCAACCTGGGCTGGGGACTTCAGGCCACCAGGGGGAGGGGCTGCTCCTATCCCTGCCAGCAGTGCAGGCTGCTGGCCAGGCCTTCCATGCTTGGAGCTCCCACCAAGCCACCCACCCAGTCATTTGTGTCTAGTAGTCTCCTCATATCATATCATGGGTTTCCTTCCCACAGTTTTAGTTACATAGTCAAAAGTTGTTTGAAAATATTAAATGAAAAATTCTAGGAATAAGCAATTAAATTCTAAATTATTACAGTATATTTTAATTCAGTTTTATCATTAATTACTGTTAATGTCTTATTGTACCTAATTTACAAGTAAACTTTATCATAGGTTTCTATGTAGAGGAAGAAATGTAGCATATAGGGTTCAGAACTATGCACAGTCTCAGCATCCCCTGGGAGCTGAAACTTCCTCTGCAGCTGAGTGGTCCCCTGTACTTATCCCCAGGGAAGGACAATGTAGTGCCACCTCCTGTTTCACAGGGGGTTGAGGCCAGGTGGCTCTTCAGGCTATTGCGGTAGAAGAATGTGCAAAACCTTCTCCCTTCCCGGAAGGTTTTGAGTGCCTTTCTAGGCTCCAAGATCCGCTGTCAACCAGGTGATGCTGGAGGGTGCACGGGCTGCCCACAGACCAGCTCTGCATCTTGTCAGCAGGCGCCAGGGCCACATAGGGGAGGGTGAGCCAAGTTGGCACCAGCTGGCCCCGCCCTGCCCTGATGCACACACCCCTGCCCGAGGTCCAGGACACGTGCAACTCACACACACACCCCAGGGAGCCTTCGGAGCTGGGTCACCCCACAGAACTGAATGAGTCTGAGAGCTTTTGTTAACTCAGCATGATAGACACTGAATACCTGCTGTGGGCCCAGCACTGTGCTAGCTCTGAGGGATCCACCATGAGCAGGAGCGCAGTCCTGGCCTCATGGAGCTTATTGCACAGCAAGACCAGCAGCTGCATGGGCTGAGGGAGGAGCTGGCAGGACTGAAGTGAGAGCTGATATCTGGGAAAGGCTACCTTGGGCCCAGCACCGCACTAGTCATTGTGGAGATGAGCAGCACAGCTAGGGACACCCTGACTGCCTAGAGGGATGGCAAGCCTGGCCTCCCACACTGGCCTACTTTCAGGTTAGACAGGACACAGCCTCTGGCAGTCCCCACCCTGCCACGGTCCCCTCCCTTCCCCAGGTCCCAAGTGCTTGGGCTGTATGGCCATTTTGTAAAGGGGAGCCACCCATCTCTGCCCACAACCCAGTTTGAAGTTTGCCAGGCCCTTCTCTGAAGGCCTAAGATTCAGAGGAATCCCCAGTATCCAAGACCCTAGCCTGACACCTCATCCACAGCAGGTGACCAGCAAATCCTGCTGCACACATGAAAAGCTCATTGTGGTTTTGCTGGCCCAGAGAAGTCCACATCCCTCAGGAGCTGTGTGCCTGCTCCCTGGCCCTGCTTCCTCCAAGGCCCTATCACCCCCACCCCCGTGCCTCAGTAAGTCTCTGTTTGGTCTCAGCCCTCACACGACAGCACATGTCTGGGGTCGTGCAATGCCTGTGGCTTCCCATTTGCATCCTCCCATCACAGTGTTCACCACCCTGTGCTCCCTGCTGTATCCTTGTGATTAGAACAGTGCCCAGCATAATCAGGCACCTGATAAATGTCACCGGATCAACAAGTCTTGAAAACCTTCAGCAGAGAGGCAAGACCACTGGCTAGATCTGCTGCATCACTGCAAGACCTTGTTTGTATTCCCAAAGGCTTGAGGTCGGGGTTATAACATGCTCATCCTTCTGTCCATCTGAGCTAGATCTGTCCACGACTACCTGAGGGGAGAACCATTCCACGAGTACCTGGACAGCATGTATTTTGACCGCTTTCTCCAGTGGAAGTGGTTGGAGAGGTGAGTGCCCACACCCCCACCTGACAGCATCCCAGTGGGAGGGACAAGGATGCAGGTTTTCATCTGAGACATTGTATGAAAGAGCAGTTATTTCCCAGAGGTCCATGCTTACCCAGAATTAATCTTATTTTTCCTGTTAAGTTCTTGAGCTACTCTGTGCATTTTAAAGTGTGCATAAACTTAGACTTCTTGCAAACTTCTTTCAGGCTTCTCAGATTCCTGCTTTTTTGGTTCACTGTCTTTGGAGATTCTTTCTCTGCTAGCAAATTAAAACTCTTTAAAATAGTTGTACATCCTTTGCTTAACACCATGCCATGTTGATGGGTATTGAGACTCAGGTTTGTTTGTTTTGTTTTGTTTTTTTTGCAGACTTCTCTAAAGGATGAATAGCTTTGTATGTAAATCTTTGTGTACTTTTCCAAGTATGTGCATAGAGATTCCTAGCAGAGAGATTTTGGAGACAAAGACACCTCATTATAGTTATCCTTCACAACAGCCACCCCTAGGAGCCAGGGAGATAGCTCAGCAGCATAAGCACCTGCCTGGCAAGCACAAGGTGCCTGAGTTTGATCCCCAGTGCCCCCCGCCCCCAAAAAAGAAGCCATCCTCACCTTCCAGCCTACCTGAGTACCTGCCGGCTTTGTCAGCATTTCCTCCTGGGAAATCAGGGTTTTCTTAGAACTTAGTTTCCTCCTTCCTGTCCTCAGGTGCTATCAGGTGTCTGCTCACTTGCTGCCTCTGTGTTTTTGTGTGCTCTCACTGCGTGGCCAGTTCCCTGTGACTGGCGAAGCAGAGGGGAGACATTGTCTTGTCACCAAGCCAGCCAGTGTGTAGCTGAGGGCGTACACTGGCCCAGAACCTTAATGCAGTGCTCAGTCCACCTTCGATGTTGTGGGATTTGCAGAACAGGGTGACAGCTGCCCTAAATCCATGCCATGCTAGCCAATAGACAAAGATGGAGGCCAGCACTTTTCACAGCCCATGGTCCCTTTCCCAGGAATGCTGGGACTCAGAGCCTTCAAGGTGCTCCGTGGTCAGAGAGCAAGGAGCCATCTCCACCTGCATTTGGCCCTGCACCATTGTAGGGTGGTGCCCTGAAGTTGATTAAAAGACCGCAGGCCTGGAGCTCCCTCAAAGCCCATTTGCATCCCTGCCCTTCTGCCCACTGGGAAGACCCACCCCAGCGAAGCACCCTGCCGGCAGTAACTGGCCAGGACATTGCTCCCTGCTCTGGCCAGAGTGACCAGAGGATGGTCTTCTCCATTGGCCTGATGACCACCACTGGGCACCATGCTCTACATCACAGCTTCAGTAGGGGCAGCGCAGCCCAGAAACCCTGCTGAGCACCAGAGCTCAGCCCAGCTCTGGGTCCTGGCTGCCCCTTCCTGAGCATGGACCCCAGCGAGGGTCACTCGCCTCTCCACAATGCAGCTTCCTCTTTGGAAAATGGGGACAGTGAAGCCTGCCTCATAGGCTGGAAGTGACAATGAGATGATAGCGTGGCAAGTGCTGGGACAGGCTAGCACTATACGGAGGGCAGGTGTCTGGCTGCAGTCCGCCTCCCCCTGGCAGTCACCATGGGCCTGCAGTGCCTTTGCCTTTCCACATCCAAAGTGGAGGGGGACCAAACTTGCTACAGGCTGTGGGAGCTCAGCACAGGCCGTGGGGACATGTTTCATCACGTGCACCCCTGCCTGGGACACCACACCTGGGCAGCAGGGTGGCATCAGAAGGTGAGACCACAATGCTGGTTCACCACTTAGCATGTTCTCACCTGGAGAGGGGACAGGACCCACCTCCTGAGGCCAGTGCAAGGTGGCATGAGCCTGCATACAGGTGGATTGAGCGATGGGTGTTGTCACGTAGAGACCCCAGAAGGACCAAGCCCTTCACCCCAAGGGGTTCTAATGTTGACACTGTGAACAGCAGCCTACAAGGGACTGTAGGGTACATACACAGGCTGTCCATTTTCTCCCTTTACCAGAGATGTGAGGCTCAAAGAGGGGGGTGGGTGGGCTCTGGCTTCACACAGAGGTCTGGCAAAGATGGAACCTGAACCCAGTGTCCCTCACTCCAGCTCTCAGCCCTTAGCCCACCAGCACTGGCTCCTGTGGAGTACTGTGGCCACTGGCTTTCATGTTCCTTGTCTGTACCAAGTGCATGAAATGTGCATTTCTAATCTGTACGTAGACTACAGAGAAGTTAAGTATTCATCCTTTGGAAGGCATTAAGTATTTGGAGCCACCGGGGCAAGATCCTGGCCTAGCAATGCCCTGAATGACTGACAGCACCCTGCCTTCCTCATCCTTTTTTTTTTTCCCCCCAAACAAGATCATGGCCTGTGAGTGCTGTACTGTTGGAATATTAAAGGGATTTTTTCCCTTCCAAGGTTAACCAGAAAATTCCTGGGAAATTGTATTACACTCATTTCCCCCAGCCGACGAGTTCTGCGGTAATGTCGACCGACTGTTTGTTCTCCATGTATCGTAAACTGTTAGGCCCCGGCCGCCTTCATGTGGTTTCGAGGGCAGCTGTAGGAAAGGCTCCCGGGGCCGCATGACGGGTGCCAGTGCAGGGCAGATTTGCTCTCAGGCCGCCTGAGTGCTCTGTGCAGAAGGAGGAAAGGGAAGGGGCTGCATGGACCAGCTTTGCTGATGGGGACTGGGCCCCGCATCCCTGGAAAACACCAGTGAGTCCCTGCATGTGAATTGGAGACATGGAGGCCCCAGAGTACTCTGGCTTTTCAGAGTCGTCCTAAGAGTGGCCACAGTGCTGATGAGGTGGCTGCCTGTCAGATCCAAACATCTTCAGGCCCCAGCAGCAAGAAGGGCTCTGCACAAGAGCTCCTGGGCAGTTAGAGGCACCCTGGGCTTCCTGGAACTGCCCTAGCACTTTGGCCTTTGCTCAGCCCTTGGTCAGGACTCCGCTGGAGAGGGTTGCTCACCAACAGTTGTGGGGGTCCAAGAGCCAACCTTCATATTCTAAACAGATTGTTTGTAGCCACAGGCCAGGGATGCAAAGTAAGTTCCTGGTTCAGATAGTTGGCCTCTTGCTTGCTTACTCCCGGAAGTCTGAACATTCTGAGTAGATATGGTACATGGTCTGGGTCCATTAAAATGAGTGTCAGGAGACACACTGTGACAATCACTTCATGACTACAGCATGGACGTTCAGGATCTTCTGGCATCCTGAGAGAAATATAATTGAGGGTTCTCAGCTGGAGGATGGGTGGAGACTATGATCAAAAGAGTACCCAGACCAGAGCCAAAGCTAGCAGATTTTGTCACTAGGAGTTACAGGTGCTACAAGACAGGAAGTGTGGTCTGCTGTTGTGCAGGTGTGGGAAGGACTAGGGTCTCCCTCCACCCCTAGAGAACCCCTCTGATACTCCTTTCTGGGAGAGGGACACCCCACATGATACAGCTGAACATGCCGTGCTCATTTTTCAAGTCCCGGCCCTACCCTGCTGACCAAGTCAGGACTGTTCAGACCCTGGCCACCAGAGCCAGGAGCCTAGGATCTGAACACCAGCCCCAGAGTAAGCCTGTGAAGATCCAGTCTGCAGCCATTGTGTCCTACAATCCCAGGTCCATTTCTTATGGATCCTGAGCTGCAACTCAAGGAGACCAATGCAGGTTCTTGCTTCCTTCCAGGCAACCGGTGACCAAAAACACTTTCAGACAGTACCGAGTGCTGGGGAAAGGAGGCTTCGGGGAGGTAAGTGAGCTGCAGTCCTATCTACTGACAGTTCCCAGGCTTTGCGTGCCCTTCCTGTGCTTCGCTTCGTAGACCTGCCTGGAAGTGTCCCTAAGCAGGGCTTCCTTAAACCATCTGGTAACAGCCAGTGGGGATGGGGGAGGGTCCCAGGCCCTGGGGCACTGTGCTGTGTATGGAGGGCAAGGGGTTTTGTTCGTTTTGTTTTGTGTTTTGATGGAACCAGGGATTGAACTCAGGTCCTTGCGCTTGCCAGACAAGTGCTTATTCTACTGCGGTATGTCCCTGCAAAAAGGGTGTCAGCAGGAGCCACAGGGCAGGCAAACTGGAGTCAGCCTCTCTGTAGCTACATGCAGGGAGAGGTGGGCTCATCTCTGGGTCATATTCCAGGAGGAGAAACTAAGGCAAAGACATTGTTATGGCCATGTGCTGTTGCTGGAACAGAGATTTCTCTGTACATTAGCTGACCCATGTGTGAGACCCAGCTGTGTTGCTCCCATTTCAGAGAAAAGCTGAGGCTTGGGATAATGATGTGGCCCAGCTAAGGTCACACAGACCTAGGGAGCAAAACTACAATGGGGCCCAGTGCCCCAGTGCTGTTGCTCTAAATTATAGTCAGGATTCCAGAAGGCCTCCTTTCATTGAGCAAAATCAAGCCTCTCCTGCTGGCTACATGCAGGAGAAAATTCAGTTGTTCCTCCTGCAAGGGGGCCAGTGCTTAAACCTTTGCCACACATTTGTATCAAGGGCTGATTCTGAGCTTTCACGTACTCACAAGGCCACGGTTGGGCAACAGTGGCCCACGGCATCCTTTGGGCCCATGGCTTCCTGGCCTTGGAGGGGCTTGGACAGACCATCACAATGCCCCTGTGACTTTGGTGACCTTCTTGTACCTTAGGTCTGTGCTTGCCAGGTTCGGGCCACAGGTAAAATGTATGCTTGCAAGCGCTTGGAGAAGAAGAGGATCAAAAAGAGAAAAGGGGAGTCCATGGCACTCAATGAGAAGCAGATTCTTGAGAAGGTCAACAGCCAGTTTGTGGTGAGTGTCTTGGCCCAGCATCAGACCCACACTTCTGATGACCAGGACCACCCTTCTGTGGTCCTCCAGTGTGGCAGGGCCCCACCTCTGAGGTCAGAAGGAAGATCCAGAAAGATACAGAAAGGCAGCCAGAACTTTGCTCTGCTGCAAGGTTCTTGGAGGTCTGTCATGGCTGTGTTGTCACCAGAGCTGGCAGTGACTGGCACCCCAAACCACCTTGTCAACTCCTCAGTGGGCAAACAAGTCCACCTGAACCCAGCCAAGAAGCTTTGGTTCCACAGACCCTCTGGGCTGGTTTCATCATAGTGCAGAGTTTCCTAGGGAAGCATCGTTTCAGTCTAGGTGAGGCTCTGCTGCAGTAACAGCTTAGACTGTGAATGGCCACAGGCAACAAAAGCTTATCTATCAGTCACAGCAAATACAGGTCGATTGAACCAACCTCCGTCCTGTGGAACCTGCAGGGATAATTATGTGGCCCAGCTGAGGTCACATACACTGTAGGGAGCAAAACTATGGTGAGAGACCAATGCCCCATTACCCAATGTCCCAATGCCCCAGTGAAAAGTCCCTGTGAACCTTTCCACAGGGACTTTTCATTGCCACAGAGGGACCAGCATTTCACCCTTCCACCCAGTCTGTTGTCACCTCAAGGGATAAGCTAGCTGCAGGGGTGGCTGGGAAATGTGGAGGAGTTGCTGGATATTTGGTCAGCTCTAAATGTCTCTGCTACGTGTGATTATAAAAGATAATATATGCACAATGTGAAAAATTCAAACAGCAGAGAGAGTACACAATAAAAATAAATGCCTCCCTCTTTGAGTAATCATTCCAAACATGTTTTATTCATGCAGAGGCTTTATTATTTTTAGCCAGCAGGATCTTCCTATACATTTTATGCTGCGATACTTTTTTTCCCTTACACTTCTCTGTCCAGTATTTTTCAATGCTGGGGCCTGAATTTAGAGTCTCTGCACTGAGCTCCATCCCCACTCCTTTTTTTTTTTGTTAGTACTATTATGAGACAGGGTCTCACTGAGTCGCTGCAGTATCAGGCTGTGCTCAACCTCATGGTCCTCCTTCCTCAGCCTCCAGAGTGCTGGGGCCATAGGCCTGCACCACTGCACCTGGCTGTCACAGCTCTCTTTGAAAGCTGTGCATCATTGCTCTGAAACAGTAATCTGGCTAACCAGTCCACACAGAGGCAAACGTTCTCATTTTCAAACCACCACAGACTACACACTGTGTCTGCTTCAAGCAGCAGCGCACTGTCCGTCTTGGAACACCCCTCCGGCATGTTTCTGGAAGTGTAGCCATAAGTTATGTCCCTGGCAGGGGAATTGCTGTAGCAAAGATCTGTGCAGCTCTGTCATTCGGTAGCAGTTCTCAAATGGCTGCCCCTGTGAGTCTCCCACCAGCTGTGCTAAGGGAGATGCCACCACCAGCCTAGTCTTTTGGTCATTCACCAGGGAAAGGTGGTTTTATAAAGTGATACTCAGTGGAGTCAGGAGTTTGGGTCTTTTGGTCTCATCCCAGCCTGTCCCCAACTGCCAGCCTTGTACAGGAAGAAGGGGTTGGCCATACTGTGCCCCGTGGCAGGAGGAAGTGGGCAGACGAGCAACAGCCAATTGTTGCCTAAGCCTCTCTGACCCCTGGTTGCTTTCTCAGTGCTAACTGTGGAGCCCTCATCTATAACAGGCAGTGCTCAGAGAAAAGGGTCACATGTCTGCCTGACATCCCTGAGGTACCGCATCTCCATTGGCTGTGATGGCTGGATATTCTCTGGCCTTGCACCCTGCATGGCCCCAGCAAAGAGTTCCTTCAGTGTGCTTGGTATTAGTCAGCTTTCCATCATTATAACAGAAGATCAGAGGCACTTAGCTTATAAGGAAAAATTTCTGGAAACCCTACTCCAAGGTCAGATGGCCCCCTTGCTTTGCGTTTCTCCAAAAGTGGGTCAACCTGGTGGGAACATGTGGCAAAACAAAACTACTTACATCATAATGCAGGAAGCAGGGGACAGGAAAGGGCTGGGTGTATGACAGGGGCCCTTGGGTTTCTTACTAGCCCCTCCTCCAGCATCTCCGAGCAGCACCATCTTGGAGACTGAGCCTTTCATACATAAGCAAACTGTAGCACTGCTTCAGGAGCCCATGTTCAGGATCACTTGGGCAGATGTGGCAGGGACAGGGGCAGCTAGGGCAGGTGGTGCAGGTATTGGCACAGTCCCCATGCGCTTGCTCACCCAGTGCATTTTGTCTCCTGTCTTCTGAGGTAACTATTACTGTTTCTGATGTTTACACTCAAGTGTTACAGCCAAGCCTGGTCCATGATGGCTAGATTTCTTTTAGGCAGGCTCATTCAGTGGAACAGAGAAGGAACTCTACCCGGGTAACCAGCTTCATTCACAGCACTGCCTACTCCTCCTGCTATCCCACAGCCTTAGGGGGTAGCATCTTGGGACCAGACCCACCTCTTTTGGTGGCTGCCTTGAGAGGTGGAGAAGACATGTCCATGTCCTACATGCAAAAGAAAGTTTTGGTCAGACTATGTTGTACTCTCTGAAGCCCCATGGCTGGCCAGAACCAGCCCTGTCACCCCTATTATGAGTCCCCATGGCCTAGTGGGCAGCCGAGCCCTGCTTTTCTGGCCACCCGGCAAGTCGGCATCCAGATCTAAGCAGCAATGGACATGTGTGCTTTCGCAGTGTGCAGACCCAGACCATTCTAGTAGGACCTTGGGAAAGTTAGAGTACTGCCTGCCCCTCCCCCTCACTGCTCACTTTGAACCCCTTGTTGGGAGGAGCTGGGTGTGAGTCCTTTATCAGGGCGGAGAGGCAACAGGTATTATCACCTAGTGGCTGCCTAGATGAAGATTGGTGGTATGAGGCTGCTGTGTTCCCCTTCCACGATCCAGCCTCAGCTTCAAAGATCCTGTGGAGTGAAGTAGAAATGGGTGGCAGACCCCATAGCCTCACTGTGGCACTGCTCTTGGGCCCCCAGGTCAACCTGGCCTATGCCTATGAGACCAAGGACGCACTGTGCCTGGTCCTAACCATCATGAATGGGGGCGACCTGAAGTTCCACATCTACAACATGGGGAACCCGGGCTTCGAAGAGGAGAGAGCCTTGTTTTATGCCGCTGAGATCCTCTGTGGCTTGGAGGACCTGCACCGAGAGAACACAGTCTACAGGTGAGCAAGCTCTGTGGGGTCTGAATGGATGGATGGCCCCCTGATATTCTGGAATATCATCCCCACAGTGAGGACTGGGTGCACAAGATGAAGGCATAGGGTCAGATGGAGTGTTGTAGAGGCCCAAGACTCCGGGAATTGAACGAATGAGCAGGACCACCCCCAACCATGTTCTCTGGCCTCTGCTGCTTGGGAAACCAAGCATGCGAAGTAATCTTCCACAGACTGACTTTTCTTCCTGTCTGAGGAAGGGCCACAACCACCCTCAATAGCCTGGCTCTGAGGTTCAGTGGTCCCCAGTGGCCACCATCTGGAATCAGCCCAGGAAGTTCTAGGAAGGGGTCACTATCCTTAAGCAGGCTTCTTAGTGGTGCATATCCTGCCCCAGCCAGCTGGACTCTTAAGGCCACATGTCCCCACAGGGAGTCATGAACTACATGTGATCGTTAAGACTCTTCATAGAGGATTCTCAAAATCTTTGTGCAAACCACATTTTAAGTAGACATTAAAATCGTCCATCATAGGTTTAAGTGGGAGAAAATATTGATGTTTGAAAATTGAACAGTTGCATCACAGTTTTCAAGGGGTGCGGAAGAATCCATTTATAGTAGTACATTGATTTCTACTGTCAGACATCTAAACTATACCTGGGAAGCTCCTGAAAGTGAGGATGTCAAGAAGTCCACTTCCTGGGATGGGGCCCAGCAGACCCCTGGGCACCCACACGTCCAGTGGAGGAGCTGTGCATGGAGATTTTCTTGAGAACTCAAGGTTTTGTAAAGAAGAAAGAATGCCCTTCCTGACACAGCCTTCCCCCATCTGGCCCCTGCCTGTGTTTTTGTTTTGTTTTCATTCAAGTGAAAAGAGGGTCAGAACATTTTCCCTCAGGGTTGAAAAACAGAATCCTCCTTGATTGTCTTTTACTTGAGAGAAACAAAAAAGAAACTACTGAGAGCCCTAGCTCCCTTTCCTGTAGGGAGGTGGGAAACAGTGCCTATCCTCTGGCCCTGACCACTTGCTGTGGCCTCCTGGGGGGAGACTGATTCTGGCTCCTGCCCCTTATGAAGGTGAGCCGGCTACTGAGGTGATGGGTTTGCCCTTATCTGAAATTTGTTAATTATAATTATTAATGCATATTAATCATACAAATTTAACTGGCTTTTCCATACATGTGTGATGCTTTAATCGTGTCTACCCTCTCTCTTATCCTCTACTGCCTTCCATTCAACACAGCCAAAGGTGATGAAATAACAGCAACAAAATACTTTGTAAGAGCCAGCAAGATAGTTCAGTAGACTAATCACCTGCTTAGGCAAGCTCAGGGACCGGAGTTTGATCCCTGGCACACATGCCACCCTGGCACCACATGCCATGCTGACCCCACCCCTGGGTGTGCTGAGCCAGCCACTGAATACAGGCATGGTGGCACACACCTGTAATCCCAGCACTGGGGAGAATCACTATGAGTCCAAGCTGCATAGTAAGACCCTGTACCAAATACACTTTAAAAAAAAAAAACAACTTTTTTTTTTTTTTTTGGTAATACACAATTATGCAAGCAAACACCAGTATCATTTTGTGAGACTGCCCAGCAGGTTCGGGTACATTAAGCACCCAGTTGTGAGGAAAGCTGACATCCATTAAACAAAGCCAGTAGAATTGGACCCCAGATCTGTTTGTCCTGCAGAGTGGCTGAGGTGCACATGCTGCCCCCTGTGCTGTTCCTTTACCCATGGAGAGACCTTTAACCAGGGTGCCAGGACCTTCTGCTGCCAACTCTACGTCCTGGAAGGGCGATGTTCCCCTTACTATGGGCAAGACCCTGTTATCTGAGAGAAGATGGGCTAGGAACAGGGTGAAGCAGCCACAGTCACAGCTGTGCCGTGTGCTCAATTCCTCAAGGCTGCGATGGATTTGGGGGCCGCACCAGCCTTCTGGGAGCCTGTCCTACATGGCAGGCCAGTGGGACACGCCTTACCCTCTAGTGCCACCTGGTGCCTTGAGCTCAGTCACTCCCTTCCTTCATCCCTGGGACCTACTGTGCCTTCAGGTGTCCTGAGGCACTGGGGTCTTCCCAGCCATCAAGGGTCTCTCAGCAGACCGGCCAGACTCCTCCGCCCTGGAGCCATCCATGTCTGGACAGGTGCCAAGCAAGGCAGGCCTTCCTTGCCCTAGTCACATCCCCGTGTCAAGGAGATGGCCATAGCAGAGGGCAGCATTTTTAAAAAATTACTGGAAGGAAAGAAATAAGCTCAAGATGGTCTTGACCCAGGGACCAGATGGTCTGGCCCCGGGTGGAAAGGAGACCCCCCCATGGACGCAGGCCCCTGTGGCTCAAGGCAGTCAACCCAGATGCCCTTATGTCCCAGACCCACCACACTCAGATGCTTGTTGTCTGTCCCTTTCAGAGACCTCAAACCTGAAAACATCCTGTTGGACGACTATGGTAAGTTGGGGAGAGGCTTGGAGAGCCTTTTCTGATGTGGTAGTGGAGGTGACTATCAGAGCCACCCAGAGCAAGAGCTACCAGGGACCAGCAGAGAACAGAGGGGCTGGTGGGGCAGAGGGCCCTGCCTCTGTCCCCCAGCCCCAAGCTCTGGGGTAGAAATGGGCATGAATAAAGCTCCTGTGTGATGGAGAAGCAGCATAACCAAGCCCAGAGAAAGAGCAGAGGGCCAGGGTAGGGTGCTGGCTGAGGGCTGGCATTCTGTGGGCACCGGCCCGCCATGTGTCAGCAGCTCTGGGTACGCCCTTGCTGTTTCCTTTTGGATGTGAGCATGTGGGTAGTGAGAGTGATGCCTGCGTAGTTCAGCCTCACATCTGGAATTGGTTCTCCATCTTTTTCTGCCTCACTAGACTCTAAGGCAAGGGCAGGCTGGCATCCTGGGCCCATTTTACACATAACAAGACCGAGGCTGTGAGGAGCCAGACTGCCCAGGTTACCTGGCAATATCACAAGGGGCTGTGCTCACTCTGGAGGTATGAGGTAGCCACGACTCTGCCAAAGGAAGAGAGGGCACTCTCAGCAAGGTGCGTCCAGCCCTGGACTCAGGATTCTTCATTCTCATGGTTTCATTCCATGTCCCGCCAAGCCAGGCCCAACATTTGCCCTTCTAGTTTCTCCAAAAGGAAAAAGAAAAACAAATGCCTCTAGTTGCTTTCCAAATTGCTTTATAATTTTTTCCCTTAAGCAAATTGTTGCAAAATGTCAAGAGAATCTTAGTTTTCCTGTGAGGCAATCAGAGAGTTGGGTCAGGATGTTTTACACCGTGTGATCCCAGCCTTCCAGGAAGCCTGTGAGGGCATTTTATAGGTAGGTTTGGCCAATGTCTAGCCAAATCCAAGCATCCTTCTGCATCTTTGTATTTTATTCCTAAAAAATGTCATTAAGCATGTCACGTCACATCTAGACTCTCCCAAGGTCCTGGCCACCCTGAGAAGGCAGGTTCGGGTCATTTCTTGAGCACCCGCATGCCTTTCCGGCCTGTGTCCCAGCTCAGTAGAGGCCAAGTGTCTATGCTGTGCTCCCCACAGGCCACATCAGGATCTCGGACCTGGGGCTGGCTGTGAAGATCCCTGAGGGAGACCTGATCCGTGGCCGAGTGGGCACTGTTGGCTACATGGGTAAGTATGGCTCCCCCTTGCGGCTCCCTGGTCTCTGGCATCCTGGTCAGAAGTGGAGGTGTGGCCACTCAGAGGGAAGCCTCAGACAGGGAATGTCAGCTGGGACCCTGGAATGTGTCCTAGCTAAACAGAGCCAAGCCCTGCTATGTCTCAAAGCTGTGTCCCTTGGGGGCAGCGATTGGTGGCCAGAGCCTGGCACAGAGCCCCCCTGGAGGAGGCCTTGTAGGAATGGGGTGGGTGGTAGGTAGACTTCCCTTCTGGGGCACCGCTGGGGGGAGACCTCCACATGGCAGGACCTGCTATGACATCAAGCGTGGTTCTGCATTAGGACCCGCCCTGCCACCCTTCAGTCTGTTCTAACACCCCAGGGGCTTCAGGAAGAGGACCTGGGTACCTCCTTCCAAAAGGGGGCATCGCCTGGGCTTCCTCATGCACACCTCACATGCATACCTGACTGACCCTGGGAAGCAGAGGGCCTGGGGACCCTGGGAACAGATACTTTCTTGTCTTCTGCCAGGCTTGTGCCTGTAGCAGACTGTAGGTTTCAGTACTTTGTCTTGTGCTGGAGGGTTCCTTTCAGATTGTGTGACATTTGACAACTTTTGAGGTATCTGTAAGTGTGTGAGTGTGTGTGTGTGTGTGTACACACTTATAGTGGTGCTGCTAGCTACATGCATAGATAATGAGGGGGATGGGTGGATGACAAGTACACTAGACTGTATGCCTACAGGTACATCTGCCTGAACACTTGTCCCAGTCTCCTGTATGCAAAATTATAGCCCCTGTCTGCACGGCCCAACTCATTCTCATAGTATGTGTACCATGCAACTGCCTCTGGCATAGAGCTGTCTTTTTCATACCTCTGTGGTGAATCTGGAATTCATTTTATCAGAGCAGTAGGGAAGACATAGAGACACACTCCAAATGCCTGCCATTCTGGTCTTCTAAATATGTACTTCTTGTCATGACATACCAGCTATTACTGTACTGCCCTTTTTTTCAAGGGTAGTAAATGAAAAATAAAACAAAAAAATGTCACAAGACAGTCATGCTACAATGCAACTATGCTGTATATGGATGGATTTCTAAATATCTATGTAAATATATATGTGTTCGTTCCTATTTTTTAAATTTTTTTTCTTCATGTTCTGTACGGACTTAGAGTTTAGTATCTCAATACTTAATGGAAAATACATGTTCCATGTTATGCCTATGATATCTGATATTTAGACTAATAGTGTGGGTAAACTGAATTGCATATGTTGCAGGGTAATAATAAGCTTCTCTTCTGGAGAGTTAACAACCTAAGTTTGCAAATCAAAAGTTGGAGAAAAAGAAAAGCTGCAAGGTCAGCCAACATTTTGGCCCTAGCCTTTCAAGGTCAGTGAAGACTCAGGACATAGGAGAATTTGTACTGTAACACCATGTAATTCAGTAGTGCCCCAAATTTTCTGATCAAGGAGATTATGGGGCCACAGAGGAGTGCAATCGATGATGTATAGTGTGCCTAAGGAGAGTCACATGGAGAGAAAACTTTCTCTCAGGCTTCCACAGAGAGCAAATTGGTCAAGCAATGGCCGTGACTCATCCACAAGGCTGACACTGACAAGGGATCTACAGAGTGTGGTACAGGGTTACAGGATAAACCCTGAGGGTACCTGACTGACCTTATCTGATACAAAAGTTACATTTTTTGTTATATAGGTCTTGCTTTAACTCGGTCTTAATCATCCAGCAGAAAAGTATAAAAATGGAGGTATATAAAGTTATATTAATATAATGAGCTGTGAATGGCTCAAGTCAATAACTTCTGTGGATAACCTCCTTCTATTGTGGACTGCTGATCTGTGTTAGACTTTTTATTAAAAAAAAAAAAAAATATATATATATATATATAATTAGCCATCCATGTTTTGAAAATCTGTAACATATGTATCGTTGTATGTTACCCTGTTTATGTCATTTTTTCTCTTTATTTTTGCTTCTATTTTTCACTCTTCAAATAAATAATTTTTTTAAAAAAGACATAGAGAAAGGTTGTCTGGATTCCAGAAACATTTCAAATCATCTTTGCTTTGAGTGGACACACCCTTATTTGCTGAGAAAAGGATCTGCACAGCACCTGCCATGTGCTAGGTGCTGTACCTGTCACAAGGACAGGACCATGAAAGGGCAGCACATGTTCTAGCTGTGGAGACACCAGGGAGGCAGGACATGTCCATCCACTGTGGTTAGAGTTCTGAAGCCACCATCAGAGCCCTTTGGGGCACAGAGAAGCACCATGAGAGTGGGCACCCTGGTGGAGGTGGTGCCTACAGCAGCTGGTGGGTGGAGGAGGGTGTGGACAGGTCCCAGCAATAAAAGCCTATCACTTGGGTACAGGACACCCAAGGCCCAGCCAGGGAGGAGCAGGCAGGGCTGGCCCATGTGCTTGGCTTTGTCCCACAGCCAGCTGGCCCTCACCTGGCTTCCCTTCTTGCCCCAGCTCCAGAGGTCCTGAACAACCAGCGCTATGGCCTGAGCCCCGACTACTGGGGTCTAGGCTGCCTCATCTACGAGATGATCGAGGGGCAGTCACCGTTCCGGGGCCGCAAGGAGAAGGTGAAGCGAGAGGAGGTGGACCGCCGAGTCCTGGAGACTGAGGAGGCGTACTCCCACAAGTTCTCTGAGGAGGCCAAGTCCATCTGCAGGATGGTGAGCTCCTGGTGGGCTGGATGCCTCCCTCAGGCTGCTGTTGGTGCCAGCTTCCTGCCTGCCCCTGCCTGTCCTCAGGACACCAAACAGCCTGAAGGGACAGGGTCAGGACATGGATACGGGTGGTGCAGCCCAGCAAGCAGAATTGCTGGTGCTCCCTGCTGGGTGCTGGGGTGATGGGCAGAGGCCTCAAGAGAATCCTGGAGTTGGGTCAGGGTACCCCATGGTGCGAGCAAGGGAATGGGGGCTATTTAGACTGATACCCTCATGTCCAGGTAAGGAAGTCATCACAGGGTAAAAACTGATGGCCTGAGCTGGCACATGAGGTACAAGGGCACCTTGAAGCCCATTGACCTTGGGCCTCCTCTCCCTAGCTCTGGACCTCACAGCACAAAGGGATGCAGCAGGGATAGTGATATTTTCAGTCTTTGAGCAATGTGTTCCATCCACCAGGCAGAAGGCTGGGTAACACCAGCTAAGTTTCTGTAGGATGGTGTCTAGAGATAGTGAGTTTTGCTCTACTTGTGCATAGGATACTCGTAGGACTGCTCTTCAGACAGGTTGAGTGGATGAGGGTTACCTGATGACTGACAACCAGAGGGAGGAAGGAGTGTCACTGCCATTGGATGTGTGGAACTGGGGTGGGGTCCACCTGAACCACTGCCCAACTTGGCCCAGGTGAGGCCCCCTCTGGGGCTGTCCCTCGGCCCCTCCTTGGGCTCTTTGGGGAAATGGCCAGTTCCTGCTCCTGCCTGGCTCTTGAGCTCCCAAGTCCAGACTTCAGGCTTCTGCCCTCTGCTGCCAGCCCTGTGAGAACAAGGAAGGCCACGTGCTGCCCTGGACAGCTGTGAGCCCACAGAATCCTCCTGTAACAGAATGGCAGAAGGTCAGACCAGATCCTAGAGGGCTCGCTCTGCATCTGCCTTCTGCCTTTCTCTGTTCACGGAGACCTTAGGGCAAGTGCAGGGAAAAATCAGCTCAGCCTGGCGTTGAGAGGACTGAGGAAAACAGCTGTGGTCTGGCTCCCAGTGCTACCAGAAACCCCAGCCCCCCACAAGCAACCAGGAACTGAGGAGTTCACCTCCCCAGCCCCAGGAGCCCCCTCTCCAGCAACCACTCAGCCTTTCTCTCTACTACTTCTGGCTACCAGCTTCCATCTCATCTCACAGAGCTACAGGAAGGAGGACTTGGAACCATAGATCTGTCATTCACATGTGAGGGACATGGAGGGGGGAGCAGTGGTCAAGTACAACAAGCTGTGCAGCCTGTTGGCCAGCAGGCTGTAAGGCTCAAAGGGACCCACACAGCGGCCGCAGCCAAAGTTGGGGTCAGGGAACTGGAAGCCTGGCTGCTGGCAACGCTGGGCTGTGCCGTGGCAGCGTATCTCCCCAGAGTGGCCAGGCTGGACCGGGGCATGCAAGAGGGTGTCAGGTGTGCTCAGCGCATTGCTGTCAGTGTCAGCTCAGCATCAGGAATTCTGGGAAGGTCTTGAGACAGGAGACATGCTGAGAGTTTAAGGAGGCAGAGAGAACTCCTGCCCACACCCTCAGGAATGTGTTTTAGCACCAGCTTTGCCCTGGGATCACCTGCGGCAACCTGGGACGCTGCTGTCCCTCTGCTGCCTCTTCGTGGCCACTGAGGGAAAGGCAGTGGCCAGGCCTGCTGGTTCTATCTCTGTCTCAGGGAAGAACCACCACCTTCTCTTATAAATAATCCTGGTGTCCTGCTATTCTAGTCTTGTGCCTCCTCACCCTTAACAGGAGTGTCTTAGGTCTGGCGGCCCGTTCTGCCCTGCCCCCTCCAGTAGGCACAGCTCCAGACACCATAGATTTGTCTCAGGGAAACCCTGGAGGCCCTGGCCCATGCTGCTCCCCTGGACTCTGACAGCTCCCACCTTCCAAGCCCAAGAAGACTGCTCTACGAAGAGCAAGGAAGCAGTCTCCTATAGCCTACGTTGGCAGACATAGGCAGCCCTGGCACCTGAGGAGCAGAAGGTGGCTCATCTCACTGCCCTCTCTCCCTGTGTCTGGGCCCTTGGCCTGGACCTCAGCCTCTGCCTTCCTGGGCCCCTGTTGGTCTCCAAGCTGGACCAATCGTACTTGCCCTCTAGCATCCAGGTTGCACCTGTCCTTCTAGCCCTCTGAAGTCCTCCCTTCCCAGAAGCCCTCTGTTCCTGCCCACCCACCCCAGCTCATACCTGCTCTCCCTGTGAGGTATGCCTCACATCATGCTGGCAAACTGACCCTGCAGGTAGGTGCCATGTTCAGCCTGTATGGAGTGTTTTAGAAAGAGGCAAATGACAGGCAAATTGCTAAGATTTTAAAATGGAATTTCACAGAAAAACTATTTTCTGGCATCTCTTAAGCGAACACCCTGGGCTCTGGCTGACATTCTTGTGTGTAGAGCCTACCCCTTATCTTTACTGCTTTCATTTCTGCCACTTGCACCCAGCCAGCACAGGCTTCAGGGGCCACAGCAACAGGTCCAGGCTGTCCATGGGGAACCCTGGGAACAGAGATGAGAACTCCGTTCCTTGCACTAAAGCAAAGAAGCTGCAGTTGGACACCAGCCTGACACCACTGGTGGACATTGTCCATGACCAAACACAGGACTTAGTCCTTCAGAGATGTTACCTGGTGCTTGTCCTGCTGCCCTGTGTTTGGGTGGGGATTGGGGGACCAGGTCTTTTCTGGAGCTGGAGGAAGAACAGATGCCTGGAGGCACAGAACACAGGTGGGATGGACAGCAAGCATGGATGCTCCAATGCCTCGGGCAGGAGAAAGGGCCCAGTGTCATGCTCACAGGGTACTCTTGTCACAGCTGCTCACCAAAGATGCAAAACAGAGGCTGGGCTGCCAGGAGGAGGGTGCTGCCGAGGTCAAGAGGCACCCGTTCTTCAGGAACATGAACTTCAAGCGCTTGGAGGCTGGCATGTTGGACCCTCCCTTCGTTCCTGATGTGAGTACTTCCTCAAGCCCCCAGCACCTCTAGGACCACCACCTCCCAGCCACACCCCCGTGGGCTGTGCGCCATCCAGTGCCTCCAGGTTGGCTGCTACAGAGTGTGGGGTGTGCTGCAGTCCTCGTGGGGACCCACCACCCCTTCCCAGAGGCGACCTACGCCAGTGCCGTGGGTGTGGGCCAGGGAGCCCATACTCTTGCTCAGAGACTCTGGTGTCCTCAACAAGTCCCTGCCATGCTTTGGTGTCCCTCCCTGTCCAGTGAGGCCAATGATACCCACTCTTCTTATCAGCCAGAGGCATTTAAGGGTGAAACAAAAACAAGGGAGAGTTTTTGTAAAAGATCAGCACATTCAACATGGATTGAGCACCTGTTGTATGCACCTTCTGGGCTGGTGCAGCCAGTTCACATTCCAGGGAGCAGAATTAGGCTTGTCCCTGAAGATCCCCCATGTGGTCTGTCAAGTCCAACTCAGCTTGATCAGAAGCCGAGGGAGCCAGACCTGTCAGGCTGCCATCCCTGGGCCTGTGCTGTGTCAAAGCAAGGTCTTAGAAGCTGGGAACGCCTGCCGCAGCCTGTGCTCCTTTGCAGCCCCCACCAATTGAGCAGCTGACCCCTGGGGGTGGCTGAGAAACTGAGCCAGGGACTGTGGAGACCATGGGAACATGAGTGCACACAGGGACTGCTCTACACTGTCTCTTCCGAGTGTGTGGTCAGGAATTCCGGGTTGCTAGGCTGCAGTAGATCAGGGTGGGAATCTGTATATCATAGCAGTTGGCGAAGAACACACAGCAGAGCTTCCTGCCCCCTGCTAGACCAGTTGTTGGCCATGTAACCTGGCACTGTGTGGAGGACGATGGGGGCAGCCCTGGGGTGTCCTCCAGGGAAGGATTCTCTGGTCAGTGTGGCAGGCGGGGGATAGCCACAGGTCCAGGAGCCAGGGCCCTGCTGGGTGCTGCATGGCGCCCCTGTCTGTGCAGCTGTGGTCTCTGCGCTACGGGCTTGGCCAGCAGTGCTTTCAGGGGAGTAAGCAGGCCATGAAGGGCAGAAGGAGAAAGTGTTCCTGGGTGCTGCACACTTAGCCTAAGTGCAGCTTTCACCACCTAATGGAGAGAACACACAATTTCAGCATTTGCTCTAAAACCCAGTTACCCACCTAAAGTCACCTGGGGACCATGAATAGACTGTAATCTTGGGCCCAGCCCCATTGCATTGGGTACCAAGCCAGGCATCAGGATTCTTCAAACTCCCCAGGTGGTTTTAAGAACCTTTGTGTTACAGGAAAGGCCCCAGCACAGTTTGTTGGTGTCCCTGGAAACCACCTAGGTGACTGCAAGGACATGGAAATGGTGCTAGTGGGGCAATGCCATGGATTGCAGATGAGGTGGCTCCCAGGTGGAGGCAAAGGTTCAGAACCATGCCTGACCCTGGGCCAGCCATTGCCGTGATGATAGGATGGGCTCAGTCCTGATGCAGGAACATTCCTCAACCTCCTCGCATGCTCCGGGCCTAGGGCCGGGCTTCCGGGGGACCCGTGGTGAGCTGAACACTAGGTTATTTCCATCAAGGGGCTGCCAGCCTGGAGAGGTGGCAACAAAACCCCTTGGAAAAAAAAAATGAGGATGCAAGTTATGAGAAATAATGGGGCCCAGATGGGTAAGATGGGGGAGCAGGGGCTTCTTCGTGAGCTGACTGAGCAGTGCGAGGGGAAGAGCATCTAGACATGGAGGTGGCTTGCAGAAGCGGCCTCTCTGATTGTCAGCACACCGTCCACCCAGGTCTACCTAGGACTGCCCTGCTTTTGGTGCTGTCCTGGGCAGATGGGGAGCACCAGGCACCCTGGGTACGACCCTGCCTGTCAGGATACAGAACCCCAAGTGTGTTCTGCTCACCCAGGGTCAACTTCCTTTCTCCCCATGATGGCTCCTGTTCTGGGCAGCTGCAGCTTTCAGAGGCACTGGCAGAGAGGGTGGTTGGTGAGTGGAGCTTGCAGCCCCAGACTGTGGGTCCCTGCGAGCCGGGGGCTTTGCCCCAAGCCCTGCCCACCCCTACGCCCAGCTCCCCCAGCCCCTGCCCTCCCAGCCAGCCTTGCCTGGTTCTTCACCCTCCTCTTTCGGGCTGTGACCACATTCATTAACTGCAGGTGCCGTTACTGACTTTACCTTTTTCACTTCACTTGTCTCTTCAAAATCAAAGCAGATGCGTTCCAAAACGAACCCTCTCCAAGGAGATAATAGCTGCATGAGGATAGGCTTTGGCATGTCAGGTACACTTCTGTGCCAGTAGAGATTTTTTTAAAAACGCTTTAAAAAAAAAATCCATCGGCATGTATTCCCAGACCAGTTTTATGGGCTTGGCGTGTACCATCACCCTGGCTCCCCACTTGGCTCTGTGCCCCTCTGTAGCCACCCTGAACCCCAGCTAAGTTCTGAGCCGGGGATCCTGTTTTTGCACCTGTGACACCATGTTGCGCAGAGGTGTACACATTGGGTCTTATGGAATGCGGGGGCCAGTCTCAGCTGCATAGTTGGATACCCTCTGACACACACCCCCTGCGGGTGCTGTACACATCTGCCTGTGGTTTGCTCTGCTGGAGTCGGCGTGACCTTAGGCCTCCTGGAGGTTCCCTAGAAGTGAAAGAGGCTGAGCACAGTTTGGAGCTCCTGGCCCTCCTGCGGGGTGGCAGCCCTAGGAGTGTGCATGCTGAACTCCCAGCCTTCAAATGGCCCTGTGTTGGCCCCTGGGCCAGGAGAAGGAGGCAGCCTCTGCCCTCCAGCAAAGGCACCACAGGCCTGCCCTCGGCACCCAGGCTGGAGTCATCCCTGTACCCCCAGGCCCCCAGAACCCCCCAAGACTCCCAGGCTAGACTCTCCAGGGAGAACGAGGCCTTGAAGGCATGAGTGACTTTCCCAAAGTCCTAAGCTCAGGGCTGGGACTGCAGCCTGGGGCTATGTGGCTACAGAGACCAACAGCCCCTGAGTATGAGAAGGGACCAGGAGGTGCTCTTGCCAGGGCTATGCCATGACCTGCATGAAACCCTGGGCTACCATCCCTCGGGAGCTCTGGCGTTGGGCCTGCAGCATTCATGATCTGGTGAAATCGACCTGAGACCCCAAATAATGGCCAGGACAACCCCTCATCTAGTAGGATAGCACTGGAACATGGCCGCCTTTATTACTTCTGAGTAACCAGGAATGTCTGACAGGAGTGTGGGGTACCAGGGGTTGAGGAGTGTGAGTTTAGAGTTAGAAGGGATCTCTCTGCCTGGCCCCATCTAGAAAGAGATCACAAGGCAACCTGTGTGTGGTGTGTGCAAGGGCAAGGGCACAAGGGAGCCCCAGACAGGGCAGTTAGCGACCCAGTACTCATGTCACACCAACTGGGATCCTCTTAATGGATCTGAGAGAGGCTAGCTCAGGTCTGGGTTTGGGGGGGAGGGGTCTGGGAAAGACTCCCCCTCTGCCCCCCATTATACACCAAGGCCTATCTTGGGGCATTAGAGCCACAGGGAAGGCCCACTAGTGACCCAGCCCACTGCCTCCCTCAGCCACGGGCCGTGTATTGTAAGGATGTGCTGGATATTGAGCAGTTCTCCACTGTGAAAGGCGTCAACTTGGACCACACGGATGACGATTTCTACTCCAAGTTCTCCACAGGCTCCGTGTCCATCCCGTGGCAGAATGAGGTGGGTAGAGAGAGCTCCTAGCTTCGTTCTAAGAAGAGGGTGGCCCATGGCTGAGCTGATGGAGAGGGGGTGTTAGGGGATAGAAGCCAGGCTGTTGGGCCAGGCTGTGAGGTGCCCATGGGGCCTGGGCAAGGACACCATGGTGGGGGTCAGGAGGTGCCAAGCAACCAAGAGGGGATGAGGAGGAGACCCACAGCCTCCCTTGCTAGGTCTGGCAAGGAAATCAAAAGCAGGGCAGCTGTTGAAGGCATAGTGGAATTGAGCTAGAGACTCAAGAACTGATAGAGGCCACAGGGCAGCCACTGTGTGGAGGAGGATGAGTGCCCCCTGCCATGGGTGCTGTTCTCAGTGGCACTGCATCTGGGTGGGTGGGGCTGTCCCCACCCAAGAGGAAGCATCACAGGCTCACCTGAGCCAGAATGGCCCCGAGATGAGGATGGGCCAGTGGTCAGGGAAAACAAGGCTGGAGGAGGCCCTGCAGGCTCTGGACCCAGGTGATAGCAGTGCCTCTGCTTGACCTCTGCAGATGATAGAAACAGAATGTTTCAAGGAGCTGAACGTGTTTGGACCTGATGGCACTCTCTCCTCGGACCTGAACAGAAGTCAGCCTCCAGAACCACCGAAGAAAGGGCTGCTCCAAAGACTCTTCCGGCGTCAGGTGAGAGGCCGGGGTGGGCCTGGCCTCAGAACCCGACCCCTGGCCCAGGTCCCAGTGCAGCAGCAACACCAGAGCTACAGAATGCATCCTGCCTGCATGGCCCAGAGCACAGGGCAGAGCAGCCTGAGAGAGACAATCAGCTGGTCCAGAGCCCAACACCCCCCCAACCCTCATGGCTGATAAGTGCCCCAGGGCAGAAGGAGCAAGGCCATCCCGAAGTCTACCTGACCTCAGGGCCTCTCCCTTCAAGCCAGTCATTTGGCGCTGGCTCTGCACCACAGGAGGGCCCCTGTGTGCTGGAGGATGCACTGTAGCCTCCTGGTCTCTGCCCTTGAGGAACCATGGCACCTCCTCCCAGGATCAAATGGAGATCAAATGGAGAGGACGCCCTGGGAGGGTGTGGAAAGCCTGGGCGTGAGCTGTGGGATCTTGATCCTCCAAAAGTGAAGGTGGGGATAGTAGTACCCCCCCCCCCCCCCCCCGGCCTGCTCTTCAGGATCTGGGCCCTCCCACCGAGGGAAGGAGCCCTCACCCACACACCAGCTCCTCATTGTCTGCCTCCCCCAGGGAGCAGGTCCCCCTTTCCCAGGGGCCTCCCAGCAAGAGTCCCAGCTCTTCCCCCTTGATAACAGGGATGAAGGTAGATATTTATGAAGCTTTCCTGTGGACAGGCCAGTGCCTGAGAGCTTCCAATTTCATGTCCACTAAATCCTGGGTGTCATTAAACAACTCATTCATTGCACCAGTAAGTCTGGGCCTCCTGCATGCCAGGCTATGTTTAGTAAGGATGTGGCATACACTGCAACCCTTGGGTATCCTGGTGAATTACACACTAGCTCCAGCATATGCTGCTCTTTCCCCATTTCACAGATAGGAAAACTGAGGCTGTGAGGGTTAAAGGTCTTGTTCAGGGGCACAAATCTGGTGAGCTCACAGGAAGGATCTGGAATAACAGGGCCAAGAGCAAACACCAGGCATATGAAGAGAAAGTGCAGGCTGGGGACCTTGAGTTTGTGTTTTTAATCTAAAACCTTCATGCAAGTTTCATGCCCTATTCTATAATGTACCCATGTTATGTGATATAAAAATGAAACTTTGGCTGAATATTGTGGTTCACACATGTAATCCCAGCTACTCAGGAGCCTGAGACAGGATTGTGAGTTTGAGACCAGCTTGGGCAAATTAGCAACATCTTCCACTGTACCCCATGTTAAAATTGGGGGTGGTGTGTTATCTGAAACTCATTGTGACATCCTGGGCTCATTTTCAGTACTTTTAAGTGCTTCCATCAAGTGAAACTGAACTTCCAGAGAAAAATGTGTTCCAGTTCCCAGGTCCTCCCTCAGTTCTGGGAACTGGGTGTGCAGTCTCGTGGATCCAGGCTCAGATCTAGGGCCTCTGTCAAACCTCTATCTCATGAAAACTCAGGCTAGGAACACCACTGCCCCCGGTCCTGAAGGAGACCTTGAGGGGTGGAAGCTGATACCCTGCTCGGGGCCCAGCCCTTGCTCCCATGAAGCAAAGGCCCCTGGTGCCTCTCCCTCTCCTCCTGCAATCTGAGGGCCCAGTGTCCACAGGGATGCAAGGGCAACTCCAGGGTAATAACAAGCAGCTGCTGATCACCTAAGGGCCAGGCACAGGTCCAGACCCTTCTCCCACTGCTCCTCATCGTGCCCTGACAGCTGTGTGGAGATGCCGCTCTCACAACACGTTACTGGCTGGGAAACCAAGAGATTAAGTGAGGTGCGCAAGGCTGTTTGGCTTGGGAGGGGAAAATTTGGGATCAAATTCAAGCCACCAGACCTGAAGGCTTTAGCCTCTACACAGTTGGGGTTCGCTTCCCAAGAACCAGATCAGACTCTGTGCCCTGAGTGGTAGCCTGTAGATCCAGGCTGCAGGAGAAAATGGAGAAGCAACAAAAAGCAGAGAAGTGTGTGGGAGCAGCCCCTGTCCTGCTGCCAGCGTCCACATGGGTGCATCAGCCCAGGGTTTGACTGCACTGAGGAGTGACCTTTGTGTTCTCTCTTCCTCCCTCTCCCCTGTCCTCTCCCCCCACCCACCCCAGCATCAGAACAATTCCAAGAGTTCACCCAATTCCAAGACCAGTCACAACCACCATATAAATTCAAACCATGTCAGCTCAAACTCCACCGGAAGCAGCTAGTTTCAGCTCTGGCCTTGACATCCACGGCGAAACCAGCCCAGACCTTCTATCGGGAAGCAGAACTTGTGGCCACAGGGGCTTCCTCTCTGGCTGGGTGGCCAGCAGCGCAAGGAGCCAGGGAAGGAGGACACCCACCCCCTCTGCAAGCCTCGGGGTTTCTCAAAGAAATATCCACTCAGGTCTGTTTTTCAAGGCGGCCCCATGCCAGTGTGGATTGGATTTGCCCTTGTTGAACGTTGCAATAGAAACCCAGTGAGATACAATGACTTGCACGTATTTTAATAGCGTCCTAACTAGAACTGAATTTTGTCTTTATTATTTTTAAAGAAAAGTTTTGTAAATTTCTCTATTGTCTCAGTTTACATTTTGTATATTTGTATTTAAATGAAAGTCAGACTTTGAGGGTGTATATTTTCTGTGCAGCCACTGTTAAGCCATGTGTTTTAAGACATTTTAGGGGGAAGGGATTTACAACAACAAAAAAAAAATGTGACTCCAGACTTCCAGAGCCTCAAATGAGAAAATGTTTTTATTAAATGTAGAAAGCCTCTCACCTTTCACCTCTGAAGCATTGGTTGTGTCTGCCTCCCTCCATCTCTGGCCTTCCCTCACACTGGCATCACCCTTCTGTCAGCGGGCAAAGATCTGAATGAAGTGCTTAGGGTGCACTCGGGGTTCCCTCACGGTCCCTGCCGGATGCCCTCTGGGGTCTGCGGGGTTGCTGGTGTGCACACCTCTCCTGCAGGGGCATCTGCCCACACTGTCTCACCCCCTGGCAACCCCTCCTGCAGGAAGACCACAGTGTACTCTGAGCTTTCTTTCTGAGGTCCTGACCGCTAAAACCAGCCATTTTCAAGAGGTTTGTGTTTGTGAGTTTCTCTTATATATTATTTTTGAAGGAAGCAAGTGATGATGAGGATTATTCGAGAGCCCCCAACCCCCCAGCCACTCAGGACCATGAAAGCAACAGGGTACAAGCAAGGATCCTCGGCGTCCTAAACGGCTGCCTTGTGTCTCTCTGCCAGGAGGGGCAAGGTGGGCCTGAGGCCCATGCCCAAAATGTTCATTGGGCTCTGGTATCGTCGGGACCCACAGACTTGCTTGTCCAGGTGGTACAGATGAGGCTCTGTCTCCCTCAGATGGGACACCCCAGGAGAGAGCAGGCCACCAAGGAAGCGCACGGTCACTTCTCCAGAAAGCAGGTTCTAATTGGGTATCACAGAGGTTCAGGTACAAGTAGCCCCTGGGGTGGCTTTGCCAAACCAACAGCCTCTGCAGGTGTCCCCAGGTCTCCTTGTAGCATGGCTTTTCAGCCCCAGGGAGCTGCTGGCCACCCTGGCTGCCTCACGAGGGGATAAGGAACAGACTGGCCCTCCCCTCCTTGTCAAGTCAGGAACAGCTAAGCTCATGTCTTCCTGCCTGGCTGAGCGCTGGTGTCCAGTTCTGCCTCAGGACTGGTCTCAGCCACCAGCAGCCACCAGGCATTCTCAGAGCTCAGCCCAGATGCCACCTGCATCAGCTCCTTCTGTTACAATGCAGATCCACAGGCCCTGGCCCAAACCTCCATGTGCAGGTCTCTGGTAGGGGGGAGCGGGGGGAGGCACGTGCAGAATCTGTATCTTCATATCATTTGTACAATTGTTGAATATGAGAACCAGCACCCAGGGCACTGGTGGGCTGGGGTGTGACTATCCCAAACATGTTTCTCTGCATGACCCTGCAGATTTGGGGCATGAGCTTTTAGAAAGGAGCATCATGAGCACATCAGCCTCATGCCCACATGTTCAAGTTGTACCCCAAGCTCTGCCGAGGATGCTGGGGCATGCTGCTAGACAAGAGCCTGGCCTTTGGAGCTGATCATTTTGAAGTCATTTTATAAACAAATTGGGGAGAAGAAATAACCAGGCTTCCCTCTGATCCCTGCACTGCCCAGTGTTGTCATCTTTAAGACAAGTTCTAGAAGCTAGCTCCCTTTCTTGGGCTGTGTAGGAACCAAATACAAACAAGTGTATTCAGGTTCTGCCAAGGAGTGGACACTCTTGGGTCAGTGTTGCAGGATTGCCAAGCTCTTGTGGCTGTTCCTCCTGAGGGAAAGGAGATCACCATCCTCCTGGGAGGTCACCAACTGAAGCTACCACCCCAGCCTGTTGCCCAGAAGGTTCATTCCTTTTGCCCTATTCGGGGCCACTCAACTCTTGCCAGACAGACCGTGTTGGGAAGCCATCTCTCTACACCCCAAAGCCAAGCCACTGTCTGTGGACAGCAGAAAATCCCCAGGGGTAGAGAAAGTAAAAGTCTGGCTATGAGACTTGAGAGGCCCATCAGTCCCAGGGCCTTGACACTAACTCCTGATAACGTGTTTTCCTTCACATTGCCACCTGTCTCCCCATCGCCCATGGCAGGTGGGAGCTATCACATGACCTGCTCAGTTCTGTTCCTTTGGCTCATCCATGACTCCATAGTAAGAAGAGGATCTCAAGAATGGTGCCTGAAGACCAGCCCGTTTTTCTCCATTGAGTCCAAATCCCTGTCCCATCCCTACTTCACTTCTCCTCCAACCTTAGTTTCTATAGCTGCATTTTTAAAATATATTTTTAAATTAAAAACAACCCCTGCACCCATTCACCTGTCCAGGAGAAGGTATATTTGGACGGTGGATGGATGTGACTCTCTTCTGAGCAAGAGCCTGTCTTGCTCCAAGCATGATATTTTTCTTACCAGATGTTTGCTGATTTTGTGCCTTTGGGGTAAGATGCAAGGTCTCCTAGAAGCATCTCTGCTTCTGCTATTTAGAAGATAAGCCATTGTCCCTGGCAGACAGGGCAGTCTCTGCCATGATCACTCTGACTCGTGAGTGTTCATCAGGCCCCTTGCAGGGCTCCTAGAGTGCCTGGAATGCACAGTCCACACCTTCACAGAGGATGGCGTCTGCCACGTCCATCATGTACATGAGGCCAGGGCTTCAGAGTCTATCACTTGCTCACCTGTGGCCTCCTGAAGTTCATTAGTGCCTCGGAGGGGCGGGCAGATGGCCCAGAGCCCCAGGGGGACACAAGCAAGTCACTTCGGTGATGTGCACACCGACCTAGGATGGTGGTGATGAGTTCAGAGGTACATGCACATGTACTTGGGGGAGCAGTGAGGTGCAGACACCTTCCCTGGAGGATTCTGAGACCAGGCCTCTCTGAGGAGCATAGCACCACAGTTGAAATCCAGCCTTTTCTCCCGCACACTATCCTCTTCTGAAAGGCTGTGGCCACTGGCTGCTTTCCCAGCTTTCTCACTGAGCTGCTGACCTCAATACAGAGGAGACCCCAAGTCCTCAGGGGGCCTGGGATCACCAGCCCTGCCCAAAGGAATAGTGGCCTCCTGGACAAATGGAAGTCTCCCAAGAGGAAGAGAAAATGCCCAAGTGACACTTGACCCTTCTTGGGGCTACTGTGGGCTTGCTTTTCTCACTGGCCACTCACACCTTTCCGAAACAACCTCTTTAGCTGTCTCCTGATGGCATAATGATGCTCTGAGGTAGGAATTCTGACTTATCGCCATTTGGTATGGAAAGGTAGTGAATAAATCTTTGTGCATTTGGAAGCCACATAACCATGGGAGTTGCAGATGGCAGAGTTCACTCCTTCCACTCACAGCCGACCACAGCTGGGGAGCCTCACCCCGACCCCCAGCCTTTCTGCACCTGTTTGCACAATCAACACCCAGCAGCTGTGGCCCAGAGGCGCATGAGCCAAGCCTGCCCAGGCACAGCACATGTCCTCTGGCTGCATTGTACAGGCTTGTGCTGAGGCCTGATTAAAAACATGAGACAAGGTAGCTGTCCTTACAAGGGAAGGGTACTTCCCCAAAAGAATCTAGATAATATTTTCCCAGTTCATTGAGAAGTCATTTTTATAATGGATCAAAAGCAGATGTTCTCAATTAGGAGAGCTTTGTGGCTATTAGCATTGTTAAAATAGTAATAATTATTATAGTATCCAAAGGTTACTAATTTTTTTTCAGGGAGATTTTATCATTGATGAATGAAAATGATTCCTCTCTGGAGATCACTCCTGAAGACAATGGCTTCTATTTCTGCTGCTCTGAATCTTTTATGTTCCATTTAATGTGTCACAGTGCTGCTGTCCCTGGTTCAAACAATTGTTTTGGTTTTTTAAAGAGAAATAAACTTAAGGAAAATCACATTGTATCTCTTTCTTTCTGCTGAGATCTTGTCATTGTGTGTATATGACAGTGGCCCACCGATCCCCTGTCCTGCTTTTGGGTTAATCCCTTTTGGAAGTTGACCATTCCATTGTCACTTGAATCTGACCCACACACTGACTTCCTCCTGAAATGCCCACCAATGGCCAAGCCACTGGCTTCTGAATCTGAACCCAGCAGATGGCTCCAGCCACATGGCAGTGAAGGTGGCAAACAAGGCATTGGCATCTGCCACCTACATCTCATATAGAGCAGGCAGGGAAGGCTACCCTGGTTGTTCAGCCTTTACACAGGGTCGCCAGTGAGCAGCATGGCCTTCTGCCTTGGAATTGAGACATGAGCCTGCAGTTGTAGAAGGAGCAGAACTTCGAACTCATAAACCCCCCTCATCAACTGCATACCTTCAGCAGGCCAGGCCAAGTCTCAAGGTCTTCATCTATCCAAAGGGATAAAGTCACCCTGACAGGACAATTGGAGGACACAGTGAGAAAGAGTATGGTCATGCACAGGGCCTGTGCCACAGAGGATACAGCCATTCTAGCTGGATCCCTCCTTTTTTTCAAGATGAGATCTCACTGTAGTCCAGACTGGCCACTAAGTCGCAATCCTCCTGCTGCCGCCTCCTGAATGCTGGGATCATAGGCCAACTTTCTGGCTTCCAGATTCCTCTTGATCTTTGAGCGGGCTGCTGCCCTGACCCCACACAATTCACTCCCCAGGCCTGGGTTAGGAGCTATGTGCTGTCGCAGCAGACGTGTGGCCAAGGCAAGGAGGGCACCTGACCAAGGGATTGAGGTTGAAGGCTCATTTTGCCCAGAATTGACTGGAGTCTGGAATCCTAATCCATGTTCCATTTGCTATGGAAGACAAGAAATTGCAATATCTTCTTCCCTTTGACTCCTGAAAGCAGGAGTCTTTCCCAGATAGGTGAGCTAAGAATTGCATGTGTACATCCATTGACAAGAAAATGCAACTACATTTACTGAAGATAGTGGGGCGGTATTCAAGGACGTAAGTGTCAGGATGGCAGGGGAATAGGAAAAAGGCAAAGATAAATCTGGCTTTGGGATTTTAAAAACTATGCGCACCACCCCAGATGCCTCTTACTGGGTCTCTGGACAACACTAAAAGAGATGACTGACAGGGTGCTGAGTCTCTCAGGGACACCACAGTTACCAGGTCTGTCCCAGAAGTCGCTGATTTAATCTCCTGCATGAGATGCAGCCCATAAGGATGAGCCTTTAATGAGGTTCAAGTGGGGAAAAGGTTACTGAAGTTCAGGCCACATGCTCTGGCCTGGCACTTTAGAAATTTCCAGGTCTGTATTATTTTTATTTTGCTTCTCTTGTGACAGTGGGAGGACTGTGCCTGCCACACTGATCAAGTTGAGGTGGATGGAGGGGGAGTGACCTCCGGGCCCAGTTGTACTGCCTGTAGTGGAGACATGAGGTCGGCTTTCTGCCAACCTCCTGGGTGACCACATTTTGAAGAGAAAGCCTTGGGGTGGGGGGTGGGAGAGAGGACTGTCATTGCAAGATATAGATCATACTCAAAGGTAATAAGATATAGCCTATCCTGAGCAAACATGAGTGGCATGGCCTGGTTCAAGTTACACTGGACAACATGTTCCTCTATGAAAGATTGTGGAGGAGCACCTGGACGACTCTCCTTGAAAGAAGAGCAGTTGTTTCCATTTTGGCTAAATCGGCCCTATTTCCATATGTTTGTATGTACAGAGCTGGCCAGGACTTTTCCTTAACCCTTCAATTGGCCTTACACGTTGCAAACTGGTCCAGCTGAGGTGCCAAAGTGTCGTGACAGATTAGTGTTTCCCAGCCCCCACAGCTCTGAGAGACCACATGTGAGCCAGGTGGGAGGGAGAGCCGCACTGAGCTGGGATAGAGCCAAGATCAGAGGACACAACTTGCCAGGGCATAAAAGATTACAGTCAGAGCTCAAGCACTGATCTGAAAACATTCGATCCTATCTCAGTTGTGTCATGCAGGTTACTCTTCCTGCATATCTTTCTGCCTGCATATTGCAGGGGCAATTCCAGGACTCCAGCTCACAACACTCACCTACTTCCCTTCCATTCTCGCTGTCATTCATCCCCCAGTTGCTCCCCTCTTCACAAATGAATAAAACTCAGGTTCAGCCTTGAGTTGAGGCCTTTGCTCCTGTTAGCCACCATGCTAGGTGCACTCAGGACCCCCTTCCGCCTCACAACTACAAATCCAAATATACCTTAGTGCATTTATTTTTGCCATGAGAAGTGCTGGAAGTGGTAGATTGGAATTAACTGGCTAGCATTCCAGTCACTTTTCCTTGGGGTTGCAAATATTAACTTCCCAGACCTCCACGAGGACTAGGAAGGGCTCTCTCTAAAGGATGTTGCATGGATTTATGTAATGAAGAACAGAAGGCAGTTGTACATAAGTCAGTGCATTCACCAGATACATTGGTGGGGACTTCAGGTAGCTGGGCTACAGCAAAGCAGACAAATCTGTGGATTTCAGAGGTCATCTTATCCCTGTCACATTTCAGAAGCATAGCTTGTCTGTGGGGCTGTGGGCAGCTAGAGCTCTGTTGAGCTTAACTACACATCCGGAAAGTTCTACATGTTGGTCACAGGGTGTTAGGTCAGATACAGAGGCTGAGAGTAAGAGGTTATTAAAAGGGATTACAGGTGGCCCAAGAAAATGTTGGCTCTTCATCAGCCACATTCCATTTCTGCACAGTCACAATGTTCTAATCAGCTGGCCTATGGTCTTCAGTACAGATGCAGCTTCTTCAGAGAACTTCAGTTCACAGAGCCAAGCTGAAAGTCAGGCAAAGGTCAAGAGCCAAGCCAGGACCTCTGCTCTTAGCATCTCTTGCTTCAGGCTCCCCATGCTGAAGCATGGACGCTTTAGTACACCGCATCCTGATGTGGTGCTAGGATGTGGCAGCCCTGGCAAGTGAACACATCTGTTCAGAAGCAACTTGCTGCTCTAGGAGCTTTTAGACATCTGGACCTCCAGACTCCACAAGCTGATGCCATGGGATGCTAAGGACATGGGCTTGCTGCTGCAGCCCTAGGATTTGCTGCTTGCTTTGTCTGTAGAATGGGTGTGATGATAGTCCCGCCCCAAGGGGCGTGGCCTTTCTGAGCTGGACCTGGTCTAGGGGCTCAATAACAGTGGCTATGAATGTTATTATTGCTCATCCATATCACATGGCTTTCAGGAGCCTCCACAGTAGAAAGGTAGAGAGGAGGAAAGGCTGAGGTGCCGGGGTCTGCAGAAGTCAGTGCAGCCCTGCCAGGTTCCCTCCAAATTCCCACAGGAGGCCCCAGGAGGCTGCATCGGCCACTTGGGCTGCAGCAGCTGTAGAGGACACAGCAGAAGAGATGGCATCTGGGGGCCGGGCGAAGCCTCTCTGCCCTGTGTCGAACTAGTGTGAGGGCCAGACGAGTGTGGCACACGCTTGTCTCTGGTCATTCGCCCATCAACCATCTTCACACAGCACTGTTGTTTATTCAAATGAGTTCTGCTGGAGCCAGGGACAAACACTCTTTCACATTAGCGGGAACTTGGAAACGATGCCAGAACAGCTCTGCTCCATCCCTCAGCTGTAAGCCCAACCCCCAAACAAGCTTTCTGGCTCAGCTTGTGCCCTTGATAGCTCTGTTGTTGCTGTTTTGTGGGGGTGAGTGATGGGGTGAAGGAGGGAAGACATTTCTAAAATGTCTCCTGAGTGAGACAGACCCAGTCTCAGTGAGCAAGCCTGTCCTCAGCTCTGAGTCAGCGGTCAGCTCTCTATCACGTGATTATTGGATGCATCCCGAAACCTCCATGGGGCCAGATTCAGCACTTCCTGTCTAAGCAACACTGCCCCTCCTGAAGGTGGAAAACATTGGTTGGGAAAAGTAGACAAGGTCTTTGTTGCAGCCTCAATATGCTCTTGTAGTTATGAGGAAATTTCTGGGCCCCTAGGGTCTGGGTTCAATTCTCAGCTTCTCTGCCCATGGCTCTGGGAGAGCTCAATGGAATGAGCCTCTTTCTCCAAACCTTCATCTCCCTTTTCTTTTCTTTTCTTTTCTTCTTTTCTTTCTTTTCTTTGCTGAGATAAAGTGCTACTATTCAGCTTTGGCTGGCATCAAATGCACAAGGATCCTTCTGCCTCAGCCTCCCCAGTACTGGGATTGCAGATGTGCACCACCATGCCCAGCCTAAACCTCCATCTCTTAATCTGTAAGTGGGTATTATAAGGTCATCCACTCTTCCTGGGTGATAGGGATGATGAAATAAGGTGATTCTCAAGTGGGTATCAGTGTTTGACAGGAAGCACTCTGAGTGAGTTAAAATCCAGGTGGGTTAAACAACAGAAATTTACTATCTCACTTCTTGGAGGCTGGAAGGCTGAGGTCATAGGGAAGTCTGGTACAGAGGTGACAATTCTGCAGTAATCCTGGCATTGGAAGTTTTCTGGGCATTCAAAAGCTTGGGCTAATGGGCTGTGGATCCAGATTCTCCCTGGCCAGAGGAGGCTGGGTGAGCCAGGATGCTTGTGTTTCCTACCTAGAGGCTGGGAGGAGGCAAAGGGATTTTGACCTCAGGCTGCTGTCCTTGAAATTTAGGCAGTGAGGTGCACACACCTGTAGTGCTCCCATCCCTGGGGGAAGCTGAAGCAAGAGCTTCTTCCGCTGAAGCCCAGCCTTGGCAAGTAAGCTAAATTAACAATAAAAAAGGACCTGGATTTAATTCCCAGTGGGGGAAGAAAAGGAAGAAGGAAGATGGAAGAGGGAAGAGGGAAGAAGAAGGAGGAGGAGGAGGAAGAAGAACAGGTGGAGGAGGAGAAGGAGAAGAAGGAGAAGGAGAAGAAAAAGAAGAAGAGAAGAAGAAGGAGAGGAGAGGTGGAGAGGAAGAAGAGGAGGAGGAGAAGAGAGAGAGAGAGAAGGTGCTTCTAAGACTTTTTTCTCTAATGGGCTGGGTGTGAGGGAGGACACAATTCTTTTTCCCTCTTCCCTCCTGAATTTTCCAGTGGATCAGCTGAAAGATTAGCAAAAACAGGACACTCCGAAGTAGACTAGCTTGCTGTCGCCTTACACATGGGCACATTCAGAGGGTGGTCAGAGCTGGGCTTTACCAAGCATCTCAACCAAAGAACAATACATTTGCAGAGAAGGACAAGGGAAATGGCAAGGGCTTGGAGTTTCTAGCGGTAGTGCCTCAGTCAGTGTTTTACTAGAGAAACAGGTATAACACAAGGTATGCAAATGTATAAGGAAGGGGCTGGCCAGATAGCTCAGCTTAGGCAGACACAGGGACTGAAATTCAATCCCCGGGTGCCGTGCTGTGCATGCCGGGCAGGGCCCTGCCCCCAGGGTGCACTAATACTGTGATCAAGACTGGGTGTGATGGTACACACTTGTAATCCCAGGGCTTGGGAGGCTGAAAACAGGAGGATCACAAGTCCGATCTGTGTAGTGAGACCCTGTACTAAATGCATGAAACAAACAAATGTGTAAGTAATTACAAGGCTGGCTTATGGCGGTCAGCCACAATCAGATGGGGTGCTGGCAGAGGGCATCTGCACCCTGGAGACTGAAGGATCCAGTCTGGAGTTCACTGCACTGTCTGTGTGAGTCCCTGTCGAGAGGCTGATGGGTCTGCAATGGAAGGCTGGAGATGAGGTCCAAGGAGTAGGCGAAGACTGGAGATCCTCTGAAGAAAAAGAAGCTTCATCCTCCTCATTTCCCCTTTATACCATCCGGGTGACCAGCCGCCACAGGGTGGGTCTTCTGCACCCTGGAGTTTAGGATTGCTGAGCTGATTGAGTCAAGCTTCTTTGACTAAACTTCTCGAGTTGACACAATCACTCAACCATTGCAGATGGCAAGTTGGGAGAAGGCAAATGTGGGAATGAACGCAGGCAGAGGCTGGTTCACTAGCGTGGTGCGTGGATCCCTCTGGTGCCACCCCCTGGGTCTAAAGGTGTCCTCTGTCTTCCAGTGAGAGAGGGGTAGGGTCACCTTTATGAATCTGAGCCAATGGGGGAGGGCAGAGGGCTTTCCCTGTCCCATTGCCTTCAGTTCAATAGCGCCACTGGTGTAGTGATGTCATGCAAGATTCCCATTGCCTTTGGTTCAATTAGTTCATGCCAAGTGGCACATTCTTCCCTCCTTTAGGCTTTCATCTGTGACATCAAGATTAGTGTTTCCTCCCTCATCCTCCCTCCTGAGGAGCTTCTCCGGAGGTGGAGGGTAATTCATCTTCATCTTGTCTGCATGCAGAGACGGGGATCCAGTGTGGTGGCTGGGGCCTGGGAACCAGCCCACCTGCAGGCAATAGAGAAAAAGCTTCTATGTCCAGGTTTCAGGCCAGAACCTGTAATGACAGAGGCTGTCGGGTGACCACAGTGCTACCACTCAGCCAGCCTTGTCTCTGGCCAACTTCTGCTCTCTGGGCCCTGCTGGGAGCTGCAGGGAGAAGCAGAAGCTGCTCCATGTCCCTGTGTAAATGCGCGGTGCAGAGCAGGAACCTGGGGAATGGATTCTGCACTCAATCTCCCCAGAGCACTGGCTCCGGGAGGCCACACTTTATACCAAAGGGGGACTGGTGTATTGACATGTAGCCTGGGTGCTTTACATTGTCTCTCGGGTGCTTAACATATTTAGTACAATGTAAATGCTGTGTAAATAGTAGTTACGTTGTTTCTTAGGGAAAATGCCAAGGGAAAGGTCTATATGTGTTCAGTACAATGCAATTTTTCCTCTGGATATTTCTGACCCACCCACCAGTGGCCTGACTGCCTGAATACCCAAAAGTCCCTTTCTTGGGAAGTGCCCTGGGCTCTGACTGCTGCTGCCTAGACTTCTTTTCTGGGAGATGGGGTGGGAAGCGACTGATTGCTCACTGGGAGCCTGAAGGGAGCATCTGGAGACGTGGCTGCTATTCAGGGAGCATGAAAACCTCAAGGAGCTAGGGCCCTTCTGCAGGTGTCAGGCTCTTGGGCTGCCACAGTGGGTAAAGGCGGCCAGATGGGAAAACACCACCAATGTACTGTTTGGCTGAATGCTCAGGGCTACAAAGCAGGTGGGGCAGCGTCTGCTGCTCCGGGCCACTCTTAGAGGGGGCCAATATTGAGATAAGAAGGTAGGTTTGGGCCTGAGCCCCAGCTTCCAGTCATCAGCACACAGGTGGAGGATCTCGCGGATAGGAACCTTCCCAAGCTCTCAACGACGACAGCTCCCTTCCACCCACGTGGCAGGGTTGTGGCCACTGCTGTGGCCCGTTCCTTTCTCTTGCTGAATATAATTCCACTGCTTGATTATATCCCAATTTGCTTATCATATCAACTCAGCAGTGCATGGTTACTTATGCTGCTAGGTGGGTGGACCACAAAGCCTTCCTTAGGACCCAGTTCTCCATTCTCTCTAGGGGAAGACTCAGCCCATCCCACGACAAGTATATATAGTGTTTCATCATTATTTTTAGCATTTTGCGAATATAATGCATTTCAATATAATACAGATCAAAGAACACTGCAGTTTCCAATCTTCCTCTTACCATCTTCCTGCCCTGCCTGACAGACTTGCCAACACCTTGATTTTAGACTTCCTCTTTTTTTTTTATGTATTTGGTACAGGGTTTACAGGGTCTCACTATATAGATTGGACTCATAGTGATTCTCCTGTTTTCAGCCTCCCAAATGCTGGCATTGTAGGCATATGCCACCACTCCCAGTCTCCATTGCTGTCTCACCGTGCCCCGGGGGCGAGGCCAGCATGACACACCAGGGATGGAACCTCAGCCACAGAGGCACTGCCTAAGCAGGCGCTTAAGTCCACCTAGCTGTCTGGCAGGCCCTTGATTTTAGATTTCTGATCTCTACAGAATTTATTGTCTATTATAAGACAATAAATTTATGTTGCTTTGAACCACTAAATCAGTGACAATTTGTTATAGCCGTCATAAGAAACTAATATAACATCCCCCCCTTTTTTTTTAAAAAAAAAAAAGGAAAGAATGTATTTTATATGCTCAGAATTTTGTGAATCCACATGTTTTCCTTGTTTATTTCATTCAGGGTTTGTAGGCTGTCAAAAAAGTTCCAGTGGAAAAATCCCGACCAGTATACTTTAAGCCAAAACTACCACAGAAGCAGGGGCTTGGCTTTGCCTACACTTAGCCAGAAAGAAGAAAAATCAGCACCAAGAATGGAGTTGGGGTGGGGTTTTGAGCAAAGAGAGCCGGTGGAAGATCAGGCTTTGCCACCTACTGGCTCCAAGACCTTCACTGAGTTATCTACATTTCTGCTATTATTCGGTTTGTTTCCAGAGGTTCCTATGCTGGGAGCCTGGCTTCTGATACAGTGACGCTGAGGGTGTTGGGCCCTTTAAGAGGTCAGGTCCTGGAGGGCACCACCCATAGAGGGATTAGAGCCCCTCCAGGGACCTACTGATGGCCCCAAGGTGGGGAGGTTGTTCTACAGAACCTTAGCTTCCTCACTGCACTCTCTTGCTTCCCCTCCTTCCATGTGACCCCTCTTCTGCACGTGCCCCTCATCGCTGTCTCACGCACTTCTGCTGAGTGACACCATTGGCCGTGTTAGGGTGCAGCATGGGGCCTTTGTCAGATGTGGCCTCTTGGATTTGGACTTTTCAGCTCCAAAACCATAAGCCGAAACAATCTTTCTTTATACCAAATGGACCAAGACCACTCCCTAAGCCTCATCCCTCGTGTGTAAAGTCCATTCACATGCACCCCACAAACAGTGCTCTTATCACACCTGGCCACTGTACAAAGGAGGCCAAAGCCTCTGTTGTGGTGAAGCTCACAGTGTGGAAGGAGAATGGCAAATGAGTAAGAGACAGGTAAATAAATATGGAGTATGTTTGTCCAAAATGCCAAAGACATAGCCAAAAACAGTGGGAAACAAATAAATGCTCTGGTGAGAAAATGGCTAATTCAACCATGATGTACCCACATCGTGTGACACCATTCGGTAATAAAAATGAACAAATCTTTGGTGCACATACTGTGGATGCAGCTCAGGTAATGATGCTAATGGGCTGGGTTGCAAAGATGGCAATTGTTACGTGCCCGCTTGACTGGGCCAGAGGTTGCTGAGGTCACCGTGAGAGTGTTCCCAGGAGAGACTAGCATTTGTATTTGTAGGCTGAGCAAAAAAGATTGGCCCTCACTGCTGAATAGAAGCCATCCAAACCAGTGAGGACCCAAATAGAATAAAAGATGGAGGAAATGTTTTTGTCTTTTGTGCATTTGGTGCAGGGTTTCACTACATAGATTGGACTCGTGGTGATCCAACTGTTTTCAGCCTCCCAGCACTGGGATTACAGCTGTGCACCAATATGCCTGGACTCCATCGCTGATGGTGACACCAACCCAGACCACCGGAAAGCGGGGTGGGTGTGGCATGCAGGACCAGGCATTGAACCCTGGTCCCTGCACTTGCCAAAGCAGGCACTTTGTCTACTGAGCTATCTTGCTGACCTGTGAGAAAGAAAATTTTTGTCTTCATTTTGAACTGGGACACCCATCATTTCTTGCTCATAGACACACAGAAAGTATGAATTCTCCTGCAGGTCAGTCAGGTAAAGGAACACTCACGTGGTCAGCTCTCTGAGTTGCAGAGCAGGAGCTGTGGGCCTTTCCAACCCGGTGGGCCCCTATCTTGGGATGTTGTAGGAGTCAATCTGAAAAAGGCCCATTTCTCCTATTCAAGTTGAGGCCCTTTTCCTCACATGCTATCGGGAGCTGGTGATGGGCTCACCCCATTTTTCTAATAGGCACTCCCTAGAAAGGCCAGTTCTGAGAGGGGATCCTGGCGGGGCCTTTTGATGTATTACTTGAGCACTGCTAGTGTTTGAAAGACAGGCAGGCTGGCATTCCAAGCTGAGAACTGAAAAACTAGGGCCCAGAGGGTTCTGTTGCCTGCTCCAAGGTGTGCAGCTGGTAGATGCCCAAGCCATTTTCTCCCTCCAGCATGACCCACGAAGGATCACGCCTCCAGCCTGCATGCCAAGTCCCGTCATGCATACAGGTGGCCACCAGTGTGCATGCCAGGCAGTCAGAGAGCCCACCTGGAGGCCCCTCCAGCCTGCCTGCTGGCCTCCAGGGGACACCCACAGTCCCCCATCCTCCCAGGAAAGAAAGAAATTACCTTCATCTTCAGTGGTTTGGATGAGGAGTCTTTATTAAGAACTAGGCTATGTGCCTAACATGAATTTCTCACTCAATTTTTCCAACCACTTAGATTGTTTGACTATTATTACAATTGTTATTCCTATTTCACAGATGAAGACATTGAAGTTTAGAGAGGTGAAATAACCTGGCAGGTCACACTGCAATGGCAACACTGAAATGATATCTAGGATTTGGAGGCAGATTTATTTATGTCACCAGGCACCGATCACGATCATTTCCAGAATATCAGGCCCTGATCTCTAATGGTTTTAGGTTCATACCAGACAAGCAAGCAGGAAGTACAGAGACAGGGTGGCTTGTCCATTGAGGATTGATTCACACAGTGTATACCACAGTGACCAGCTACGCCTCACAGTGACAGAAGCAACCAAAACAGGAGCAGGAACTGTTACCTGGGAAACTAACAGATCGAAGCACATTGACTGGGAAAGGGACATTTTCTGCAAAACGCAATTAGTAAGGGATGGGACCAGGATTCATAAGCCAGGTCCAACTGACTCCATAGGCCTCCTTTTTCTCCTTTTCTCTTTACTCTTTTTTGTAAAAAAAAAAAAAAAAAAAAAAAAAAAAAGTGACCATAATCCCTCCCACCAGCAGAAAGAGTGCTAACTCCCTCTGCAGGCTTCAGAGATATTCGTTGCACATAGATTCTTTTTTCTTACTCAGAATGGTAGCTATCCACACTCCCTCCATCCTCTTGGCCCTTCTCAGTGTATGTTAAAGATGGCTCTATATCAGGACTCAGGTTTGGCTCATCATTTTCTATCTGCAAAGTATTCTGGGAGGGCACATGTCTTTTAAGCAGTCTTCTGCAAGTGATTATTTCAGTGGGTTCCAGAGATTTCTTACTCCAAGCACAACTAAGGTCAATACTCATGCCCGGCTGATCCACTATGGCACCTCTTCTCAAGTTACTCAGCCAGTTTTTCTCGCTGGGAGCTCATTTTTAGAAGGAGAAGGAAATCTCCAAGATGTCTTCTCATCATAACTCCAGCCTCTGTTACTTTGGCTGGATAAGGGCTCAACCAAGAGTCCTCACTCCCTCCTGAGGCCCTACAGGATGCAGAAGGCTGCTGAAGGAAGGGGAGCAGGACCTTTCCTGCCCGCCAGGGTCCACAGGACAGACTCCTCCCGCCTGTGCGACCTGCCTAGAAGAAAGCACATACAAGATATGAGCAGGTGAGCAGCTGCCTCAGTCTCTCTGGTTAGGCCCTTTCCTCCTGGGCTTGAGCCTAATCACTTTTCAGTTTAGCTCCAGGCCAATTTTCCTTTCTGCTGCTTCCTTGGCTAAGGATTAACGCTGTGACACAGTATAGCAGATAGTACACAGATCCACAGCTGTCTGTGTTGGAAGGTGGGCCTCAGAAGGCTGGGATCTCTGCTTCTGAGAAGGAAGCCCTGGGATGCAGGAGCCTCAGTCCTGTGAGCAGAAACTATCTGGACAAAGAGCAAAAGAAGAACACCCAGGGACTTCAAGGAAGAAGGCAGAATGGTGCACAGCAGAGAAATAGACTCTGTGAGATTTAATCTCAGAATCCAGAAGCTGGCTCACAGCAACGTGAGGAATGGGTAAAGGAGGGAAGTGAATCCCCAGGATCCAGCAAGGATCTGTAGTGAGAACTGAAGCCTGTGGAGACAGCGAGGGGAGCAGGCAGAGCTCACTGAGCGCTGACTCAAAGCTTGAGAGGCAGGGCTTGAACATGTGGAGGCACAGAGATTGCTGGTGATCCCAGAGGCCCCCACAGAAGAACACACCAGAAAAGTGGAGCAGTGGACACAGAAGTCTGCAGGGGCTACTGAGTTCTACAGGTTCAGACATCCTGTAGGAGAGGGTACTTGGTCAGTAGCCATCTTGGAGAGAGGCCAACTAAACTTGGAACTCAGGGCAACTTCAGGTTGGCTCCATCTAGCAGCTCCCAGCGGCAGGGCCAGGCGGGACTGAGTTTTAAATTGGCAGGAGGTCAAAAAGTCAAGTTCAGGCTGGCAGAGAGCTAGGTACAAGAGGGCAGGAGACACATGCCATGCTGCAGACTGAATAAATTGGGTTCCAACCTCAGCCAGAAGCCAGCCTGAATATGTGGACTGGTCTACTGCCACAGAGCACATCTATAGAGAGCTTGCTGCAGTTAATCAACATAGAGCTGGGCTCTGTCTACCCACTCTGCCTACCAGTGATAACAGTGACAGGCCCTGAGGTGGACTTTTTCTTATTTGGTTGTTTTCTTTCCTATTTCTTTTTTTTCTTTTTTTTTTTTTTAATGATTTTACTGAGAAACAAATAGCAATGAGAAAGTTTCACAACTGATTATTAGTACATTTTCAATAATTAATACATTGCATATTGTTGTCTTAGTGGTTATTCATTGTACAAGATGCAGACATGAAATGGAGCTGTGTATCTATCCTAACTAGTTTGAGTGTATAGGTACAAAATGGTGGTTCATCTACTTGTTTGGTTAATTTTGTCAGAGAAGGGCATTTTTCTATTTTTCTTGATTGTTTGTTCTTGTTTTTACAGAGTGTGAACATCATACTTTTTTGTTATTGTCTATTCTGTTCTTGCCTTTATCTAACCCTTCTCTCATTCTCTCCTGTCATCTTCACCAGCATCTAAAAGTTTAGGGATAAACTTTAAATCCCCACAGCATGTGAAGAAAAAATAAAGAAAAATAAAAAAGTATTTTAAAACATGGGAATAAACAATTACATATTTTTACACAGAAATTTAGAAATATAACCATGTACTAATCAGTTTTAAAACTGTCTATTGCTATTTGTTTCTCAATAAAATTAATAAAAATAAATATGAAGATTATATTACACAGGCAATATATTCTGAAATAATAGAAATGTCCAGTAATAGACTTCACTGGATCTTAAGAGTTAGAAAAAAAATGATTTCCAATGTCTTTTGTGGGGCCAGCATTTTATGATTCTTTTAATAAGTAGAGTGTTCTGGTGAGTTAAAAAACAAACAAACAAAAGTTTCCGTGATCTCCCTTTGTCTTCCTGCCTTGCTTTGAATCACTTCTTATCCTATTGTTCCCCAACCTTTTAAATATTCTCTCCTGAGGGTAAAACTACCATATTGAGGGCATATTTACTATATTCCATTTTGTGGTTAGTCTTAGATTTTTGTTACACAATTCTAGTTCATATAGCTAAAGATGGCAAATTAATAGTTACCAATTTATCATTTTCTAAGCTATGTTTGATGCTATTTTTATTGTTGATCGAACTCTTTTAGCCAAGCTAACATAATTGTGCAAATCAGGCATTCTTCCTGGTATGCCAGGCCTGGGGTTGCCTAAGGTTGAATAAATAACGCTATAGGCCAGCGCCAGAGAGCCAAGGGCTGGACCAAATAGGCGGCAACTTCTCATCCCCAATAAACTGAAGCAGGAACTTGCAACGGACTCAAAACCCAAAGCCAGCTACACCTGAGAAGTACTCTTTATCTAAGTGTCTAAAATACCACCAATAAAGCTACAAACCATAGGCAATTTATAAGAATCAACCCAGAATTAAACTAAAAAAAGAAAGAAAGAAAATGAAAAGACACTTTAGCAGGATATAACCCCACATGTCCAGTTCAGTAAAGGCAAACTCAGGGGGTAATGAGGTGGAACAACTTGAAAGCCACCCCGTGAAAACTCTGAAATGGTAACAACAGAAGTAATGAAGCAGATAAGTGACACTCTAGAAAGAGAATCAAATGAGAACTAATGTCTCAGGTAACCACAGAGTATCAAGGTTTGGGGATTTTTCAAAGCAAACAACATAGTATAAGACATATTTTATAATATTAGTTTATATGGAATCACCCATATAAACAACATGCGCAAGAAATCTATCTACACACTAAATGCTAAACAATCGAGCTAAGGGCCTGGATCCTACTGCCTGGATCTGTGCTGGAAAGACCCAAAGGTCAATGGTGGAAACTAGAAAGTCTATGCCAGCAGGATGAAGGACCTGTGCTAGCAGGCCGAGGGGTCTGGACTGGAGCCAGGAAACAATGCTCAAGGTGAGAACCAGAGCTACCCCAAGAGTACCACAGCCATCCTCAGAAACAGTGAGGGTCTGAGCTCCTCCAGTGATAGGGAAAGTTGAGTTTCCACCAGGAAAGTCAATTCAACAAACTTCTCCATCCCCTCCAGAGCCAGGAAGTGATGCTCAAGGTGAGGACCAAGGGGCCGGGGAGATAGCTCAGTGGAGTAAGCACCCACCTGGCAAGCACAGGATCCTGAGCTCAACTCTCAGCACCACCAAATAAAAGGAGATAGCACAAACATAAAAACACTTTCATTACTTCACAGAAGTAATGAAACAAAATTTTCCACATGTAGAAAAGGAATTTGAGCCGGGCATGGTGGCGCATGCCTGTAATCCCAGCACTTGAGAGGCGGAGGCAGGAGGATTGTTGTGAGTTCGAGACCAGCCTGAACTACAAAGTGAGTTTAAGGCCAGCCTGAACTGCATAGTGAGACCCTGTCTCAAAAAAAAAAAAAAAAAAAAAAAAAAAAAAAAAAAAAAAAAAAAAAAAAAAAAAAAAAAAAAAAAAAAAAAAAAAAAAAAAAGAAAAAAAAAAAGAAAAGGAATTTGACATATAGATAAATGAATCATATAGAATTCCAATTAGCAATGATAAGCTATACCAGGGCATATAATAGTTGAGATTCAACAAATTCAACATACGAACAGAATATTAGAAGTTGTTTCAGAAATAAATCACCTCTAAAGGAAAGAACATCAGAATCACAGCAGACTCCTCAGCACAAACCCTTAAGCCAAGGAGAGCTTGGAGTGAAGTATTCCAAGCCGTAAAAGGAAATAATCTCCACCACAGAGTGATATGATGTATGAAACTATCTTTTTTTTTTTCAGAACTGGAGATTGAACTCAGGTCCTGAGCCATCTCCCCAGCCCTGAAACTATCTTTAAAATCAATGGAGCGGCCCCCAAACCCGCCGACCCTCTCTGGGCGTCCGGGTTCGGTGAGTCTGAAGGAGAGCTTTTGGCTTCTTCCCATGTACGCCATGCTACCCAGAGCCACGGCCCCAAGCCCACCAAGAGAATGGGAATTTTCCCAACTCTCTGGGCATCCAAGTTTGGTGAGTGCATGGTGAGACTGAGGGAGAGCCTTAGGCTTACCCCTGTGGGCTCTGCACCATCCAGAGCCTCAGGCCCCAAGACATCCTAGCCAGAGACCTGCCTGAGACACCCAGACAGACCTACCCCAAGCCCGCCATGAGAGCGAGAACTTTGGCGACTCTCCTGTCACTAGATCCACCCCCACCAGGCTGGGGAGTGTGAGGGAGAGCTTCTGCACCCCCCAGTGCTCCCCTGACCAGGGAAACCACAGGAGCTGCAGCAAAAAAGAACTGAACACAACAGCTAGATCCAGGCCAGGCATAATTGGATAATCTCAAACTTAAAAAGACTGGCACCTGAATCTCATTATGCGCTAAGGTTATAGCTGCACCAAAGCTCTGCGCCAAAGGTCAGAGGTCAGTGCTATTCAAAATGACAAAGGAGAAAAGTGCAATCTCAGACCTCGAGTCCACCAACAATTGCAGAGGACACTAGCTCAGTGGAAATTAATGAGACAAAAGCAAAGGAACAACAGCAGAAAGGTATAGAGGAACACAGACCAGAATTAATGACTGAAATAAAAAAAAAATTTGGGTAAATAGCATCTGAAATAATGAATTAAATCCAGAAAAATATGGGGGAAATCCAATGCTCACCCAGAACAAGTGCAGAGAACACTGTTCCAGCTGAAACATATGAATTAACAACATCAGAAGCAAAGAAACAACAGCAGAAAGGTCATGAGGAACTCAAAGCAGAAATAATTTCTGAAATCAAAAAAAGAATTCTTTGAAATCATAGCATCTGAAGTACAGAAACACTTCCAGAAATATACAGAGGAAACCCAATTTGGAAGACACTCTGCAGAAACAATTAATAGCTACGTCTAAAGAAGACATGGAAAAAAATAGAGGAGATCAGAAATATGATGGATTCCTTAAATGGGCAATACAGAAAAGAAATAAAAATATCAATCAAGAGTCTACAAAACCTTTTGAGTGAAAGCAAAGACATAGTTTCAGATCTTGAGGACGCTGGTGCAGCTAGTGAAAAGGTGAGAAAGGATCTCTTAAAAACAATAAGAATGCAGGAAAAAGTAATCCATCACCTGCAAGATGACGCTAGGATGAACAAAATTAGGACTGGAAATCCCATTCAAGCTGGTCATCCCCCTACTGGGAATTTTCCCAGAGGAACTGAAAACATCATATCATAGTGATATATGTGTACCTATCTTTTTTTTTTTTTTTTTTTTTTTTGAGACAGGGTCTCACTATGCAGTTCAGGCTTGCCTTAAGCTCACTTTGTAGCTCAGGCTGGTCTCGAACTCACAACAATCCTCCAGTCTCAGCCTCCCAAGTGCTGGGATTACAGGCCTGTGCCACCACACCCTACTTGTACCTATGTTTATAGCAGCACAATTTGTGATAGCAAAATCTTGGAAACAACCACGATGTCTGTCACATGAGGAATGGTTGAAAAAGATGTGGCATTTCTATATAATGGAGTATTATTCAATTCTAAAGAATGATATACTTGAAGCATTTATATTGAAGTGGGTGCCACTTGAACATATGCTCATAAGTGAAATAAACCAGACACACATGTGCAAATATCATATAGTCTCCCTAGTATAAGAAGTCAAAAGAAGAAATACAAATAGAAATATACAACAACAACTAAAAAGAATTTAGTCAGATAGTTAGGGCAAACTGAATGGCATATGCTGCAGGGTACTAATCAGCTTTTCTTCTGGATGGTTAACAACCTCAGTTCACAGATCAAGAATTGGAGAAAGAGAAGAGCTGGAAGTTCAGCCAATATTTTGGCTCTAGCCTTTCAAGGTCAGCAAAGACTCAGGACATAGGAGAACCTGTATTATGACATCATGAAACTCAGTTGTACCCCAAATTTTCTGATCAAGGAGATTATGGAGCCACAGAGGAAGGAGACTGACTATCTATAGTGTGCCTGGGGAGAGTCACATGGAGAGAAAACTTTCTCTCAGGCTCTCACAAAGAGCAAACTGGTCAAGCAATGGCCGTTACTCATCCACATGGCTGACACTGACAAAGAATCTACAAAGTGAGGTACAAGGTTACAGAATAAACCCTGAGGGGACTAGACTGACCTTATCAGATACAAAAGTTACATTTCTTGTTATATAGGTCTTGCTCTATCTTGGTATTAACCATCCAGCAGAAAAGTATAAAAATGAGGTATATAACGCAGGGCCATAATAATAAGTTGAGCTGCAAATGGCTACAGTCAACAACTTCTTCAGATAACTCACTATTATTGTGGAATGCTGGAGTGTGTTGGATTGTGTTGCTGAGTTAAGACACCTATAGTGGTTTGATGACAATGGAGTGCCGTCTTTGACAGGTGTAGACAAAAAAAAAAGGGGGATACAAAGGAAGAACCAAGATGTGTTTGTATAGACAATACAGTTAGGATAAATATGCAGTGCTTCTGCATAATTCTATAAGAAGCAAGATTTGCACTACTAGTGGCTGGACAAGATATTATGTCAGCTTCTAGTACCATGGACAACCACTTTGAAGATAACAAGGTAGAAAGTATTAATTATTGAATCTGGGATACAACTCAGCTATAAAAAAATAAGATAATTAAACAGCTATACTCTCTTAAGTCACTCAGACATCTGCTATAATAGTGTCTGTAAATACAATATCATGTATGCACCTTGTACAGTATGAAAACAGTCTGCAATGTACTAATTATTGAGTCTGTCTTGTTAAATTGTCTTGAAACTGTCTCATTGCTATTTGTTCTTCAATAAAAAATATAAATAATAATAAAGTGACAAAAATACAAAAAAAAACTCACTAGGAAGGTAAAAATGTAAAGAATATTAATTACTGAACCTGTACTATCATTCAGCTTTAAAAGAAAGGTAGGTATACAGCTACATTCTCTTAATTCATTGAATAGAGGCATCTGCTCTAGTAGTGTTTATAAACAGAATATCATGTCTGCACCTTGTAGAACAAAAAACCACTATGAAAACAATATGCAATGTATTGATTATTGAATCTGTTCTACTAATTTGATTTGAAACTGTCTCATTGTTATTTGTTCTTCAATAAAATTATGGAAAATTATAAAACAATAAAATAAAAGTGTTGGAGAAATAACATACATGACATAATAGTGGAGGAAGTTGATGACAGCCAAACCAGTACTTCAAAGTGTTCTGAAAGACACTGCAGAGAAAGACAGCGAGGACTACAACTCCATCAACCCCAACAGCATGTATCCATCAGACAAGGCAAGTAATTAAACCGAGGTGGGGAAAAGGGGGAACCAACAACAGGAAAATAACATAACAAGGATAGGTAAATACATATTAATTATAAGCATCAATGTAAGTGGTTTCAATTCACTAATCAAAAGGGATCAACTGGCAGAATGGATCAAGAAGCAAGATCCAACAATACACGGCATGCAACAAACACATTTAATTCAAAAAGAAATTCATAGGCTGAGAGTCGAAAGATGGAAAACAATACTCCATTAGACAGGAACCCAGAAAATGCAGGGGTACTTATTCTATTTGCTGATAAAGTGAATTTAAGCCAAGACTGATGAACAGAAACAAAGAAGGTCACCACATCCTTGTAAAGCCGACAATAAAAGAGGAAGAGATAACAATCATAAATATATATGCAGCGAACACCCAACTATATGCAACCAATATTAGTGTACATAAAAAATCAAATAAGCACTAATATAATTGTAATAGAAGATCTCAATATCCCACAGCCACAAATAGACTGGGCCAGGAGATAGCTCGGCAGCAAAAGTGCCTGTCTGGTAAGTGCAAGGTCCTGGGTTCAATCCCCTGTATGAAAACAAAAAAAAAAAACCAAACAAA